>OVBE01001554.1:0-35803 GCA_900406425.1 Iberis pinnata
ATATTCACCTAATTTATAAATATTCACTTATACGTTATATAACCGAACTGATAAATATATTTATTGTATTTCAGGGAGATTCTGATTTGTCAAAAAGAAAATATTCTAATTTTGGAGATAAGAGGCATGGGAGCGATAAGACTTTTAAAAAATTCAAAGTGAATTATGATGATCTATGATTTTTATTTTGGCATTAATTTGCTTTTTATTTCATTTGATATATTGATTTTTTTCATCGATTATGGTATTTTTTATAATAATTTTCTTTTTGTGAAATAATTACAAAAATCTTGCTAATGGCATATAGTTTAATTTATTACAACTTAAATGTTTATTTTTAAAAAATCTTTCTTATTAATATGTAGATAATTAATAAATAGTCATATATAATTAATCTTATTTCTCTTAAGATTTATGTTGTTCAAATATTTTGTAACCATAAAAAGATTATTATACTAACCGTATATAAGTAAGATATAAGTGTTACACATATTAATAGATTGCAAGATAAGTAATAAAGGTTTGGTTTATTACTATACTTGCGTTTTGGTCAACCTAATCGTAAATACCGACATTTAGTATGGAAAAACTTCAGTGAATTGCTATCAATCGTTCAGGCCCTTGGTTACTCACTGGCGGTTTCACTGAAATATTGAATCCTTCTGAGAAACATGGCGGCAAGATTAGGACTTTGGCATCTTTACAAGATTTTCGAAATACGGTGGATATTTGCGGATTTACGGATTTCGCTTTCTTTGGCAATAATGTCTTGGATAAGAAAAAGAAAAAAAAATGCAGTGATAGAGAGTTGGTTAGATAGATTATTTGTAAATAATGAATGTAGAGCACAATTCTCTGGTTCTTTCTCACGTTATCTTAATTTTGTGGAATCCGATCACCATCCGGTGATAATAACAGTCAATGTAGCAGTAGAGGAAGGTTCAATGATCTTTCGGTATGATCATCGCTATGATAACCAAACTGATTTCAAAAATTTAATCTCTGAAGCATGGACTGAAGGTTCAACGACAAAAACAGTCACTGGACGATAAAGACATTGCCGATCAATGATATCATATTGGAAAAAACGGACAGTCTCTAATTCAAATGAAGTGATCACGAAGCTTAGAACAGAGATAGAGGATGCTATGCGGTACCCCCTGATTTCGATAGCACATGTACACAAATTAAAACAACAGCTATCACAAGCTTATTATCGAGAATAGCAGTTCTGGAAACTTCGTTCACGTAACGTATGGTTAAAGGAAGGAGATCGCAACACAAATTCTTTCATGCTGTCAAAAATACTCGCCTAGCTAAGAATCAATTATTAACTTTAATGTTTGCTTATGTGTTCGTTTATATGTCGTATGAAAAATAGTGAAATTATAAAATTGGTCTTGCAAAAACTTTTAACCAACATTCTATACACATAATGATAATGAAATGTACATATTACATCATATAAAAACAAACAAATAAACACAAAGCAAACTTTACATGTATAATTAATAACTTAACCAAATTTCAAATATATAAAAAAGAAAATTTACCCCGCACATTGCGCGGGTCACTACCTAATAAAATTTAAATTATATGTTTATAATAGTTACAAATTTTAACATTTATAATTTACACTTTTCTGTATCATATAATTATTATAAAATACTTTACACCTTGGAAATATCAAATAACAAACAAAAACAATTAATTAAATACAATTTTAATAACATAATATATAAAAATATTTAATTGAAAATATTGTCAATTTTATTCACAAGAAATTAAATCTTAATTATTTTCCCCGCGGGTCACTGCCTAGTTAGTAATAAAAATAATACCAACTATCTCAAGTTAGAGAGAGATTATTATTTTTTGGTGGGGAAACGCGAAAAGTTAGAGAGAGATTATTTCACATCATTTTGCCTTTAAGTTTTTAGTAGAATATTATTTATTTCAATTATTTTATTGCTTTGAATTTTGAGAACACATTATATTATGAAACAAACCATTTTGGCTAAAACTACTCATATATTGAAACAAAGGGAGTATTATTATACCATCTATATACCATTTTTAACTTCTTCTTTCTTTCTTTCCTTCTCTCTCATACTATTTGTTTTTTTTTTTTTGTAGAAAATTGTAATTTTTACCCAATCATCTATTATTACTAATTAATACATTGATATTCAAATTTATATAAAAAACAAAATGCTATATAAAAAACACATACTTTTTCTAAATCTAACATGATTAAAATTATTTAAATTGGATATATATTTAATTCAATAGTGAATAGTGATCATAAACCGAAAATACCCTAAACCCCAAATATATACTCTAAACCCAAAATATATACCCTAACCCCCAAATATATACCCTAAACCCCAAATATGTACCCTAAACCTCAAATATATACCCTAAATCCCAAAAATAAATTGAGTAGTCCGTATATCTAAAGTAGTTTGTATATTCTGGAAAGGGGTGGAAAAAAGTTTTATTTGTATTATATACTCTAAACCCCAAATATATACCCTAAACCCCATATATATACCTTAAACCAAAATATATATCATAAACCCAAAATATATACCCAAAATATAAACACAAAACCCAAAATTCAAAATATAAACCTAAAACCCCCAAAAAATAAACCAAAAACCCCAAACTATAAACCCAAAACCTAAAATATAAACTCATAACCCAAAATATAAACTCTAAATACAAATTATAAACCCTAATCCCAAAATATAAACCCTAATCCCAAAATATAAACCTAAATACAAATTATAAATTTCAGTAGTCCGTATATCTTAAGTAGTTCGTATATTAACGTAAGGGGTGGGGAAAAAAAGAAGCGGGTGAGAGAGAGTGAGAGAAAGAGAGAGTGAGACATGAAAGGAAAGAAAAAGTATAAAATTGTATTTATGAAAAAGTGTCAGGTGAGAGAGTGTATGTAAGTTATAGGTATATGTTATTTTGTTAATTGTAGAGTATATTATGTTTATGTATTGCAATTACCCATTAAGATATCTATTTTTCAAATAACATATTTATGATGAAGCAGCTAAATTAGAGTACGATAAATTATTAAATGAAACTGTAATTTAAAAAAAATAAAAAATTGTAAGTTATTCGAAAAACGTTAAAATAATATCAAATTATCATGAAAATTTAATAAAATTTTAACTATGTTTGACTAAGTTAAATTAATATTATTATTTTGTTAACTAACTAAGTTAGAGACGACGTTATCTCAGCTAACGGACGTATGTTAGTTTCTCATTAACCCTAAAAGACGCCGTTTTTAAAATTATAATAAACGTCGGTTTGTCAAGAAAAATACAAAACACTCAAATTTAGGCCATGAGAATCTTCAATTTCTTAGTAAGCCATTTTAATTTCAAACTTTCTAACATATACCATTTTAATCTTAAATTATGATTGACATACCCAAATAGGACTCCAAGTTAGTCAACTGTTAGTTTCTTTTAACGCCGTTAAACTTAAGATTTTTTCCATCTTTAACGAATGCACTAAGACCATGTTAAATGTACGGTTTATAAGATGTACAATAGTAAAAGCTTCTTCGGACACATGTTTTAGCTTATATTGGTTTTTATTGTGATGTACAATTGTAAAAGCATCTTCGGACACATATTTTATCTTTCATAATTCTTAGCATTCAACGATTATTAAATTGTCAGTAAACTTTCTTCACAGCATGAGGATTACAGTGTAAGCAAAAAAGTCTTTCAAATCGTATGAAGATACTTGTAATTAAGAATCATCAAAAGATGAATGTTCAATATACTTATCTATTGATTGATTTGATATGACATGTCCAACGGCCACACGAGACTTAATAATGTTACAAGTCTGAAGAATTATTAGTTTAATATGGCTCGGTAAATCATAATTTATGGTTAAAATGACATATGTTAGAAATTTTATGATTAAAATAGCCTAATAAAAAGTTGAAGGTTTTTATATCTTAAATTTGAAAGTTCGGTTTGTTTTTTTCATTTTTCTTGACAAAACGACGTCGATTGTTATAATTTGAAAAGGACGTCATTTAATATTAACGAGAGATTACGTCATATCATTATTTTGTTGACTAAACCAAATTAGTTGGAGTTTAATTTGGCTTTCGTAAATAATCAAAATTATTTTGGCTTTTTCAGGTAACTTCAAAAAGTAAATGGCAAGTTTTCTAATTTAAAAAGTTTTTATATATTCTATAGGTTATTTACTTTTGTAATATATGACTATTTTATTAGATTTTTTGTACTTTTTGTATTTACTTATTTAAAATCTTTATTTTATAATATATGAAAATATAAACAATAAAATGTATCATATTTTTAAAAAAATTATAACATGTTACTAAAGTTAAAAGAAGAGGTTGTATACATGTATATGCGTGTGAATATAATTTCTAGTGGAGCCTACTGTCATTATGTTTGCACAACAACTTAAATTTTTTTTTATCTATATATGTTCAATTGCGAGTTGTAAATTCATTCATTCATCAACAAATCATCTCTCATTATATAATACAAGCACTCTTTATTTACTATATATCTCTCTTATCATATCTATATTTTTACGGGTATAATATTTCAACCTTAAATAATATATATATATATATATGATAAAATACCATGTATATTATAACACATTATCAGTACGATCACTTTATAATACGGCTGAAGATATATATTTATAAAATATACAATTTTACATCAGATGGTATGTCACCGAGTATTTATTTTATTCATTTCTATTATGGATGTCTAATACACCATAAATATTTATTTTATGTCAATATTTCGGACGGCTTTGTTGCCTTCGTATTATTATCATGATAGATTTGTCGCCTTTGTGTTATTATCCCGACGGCTTTGCCGCCTTTATATTATTATCTCGGACGATTTAACTGTCATATATATTATTATCTTGGTCGGCTCTGCCACTTTGTACCGTTATAAATGGAGACTTAGCCACATGTATATAAATCTATGATTTTAAGTTTATTGTCTAAATAAAAATGCTACTTGTTAATTTTTCATATTGATTTTCCGTTCTATATTTTTAACAGTTATAAATATAATTAAATTTTTCATATTGATTTTTCGTTTTATCCGGTCACAAATTTTATTAAAATTTTTGAAATTAAATTTTAGTCTAACTTATATCTCAAGCAATCACATAGAAATTTTTTCAAAAATTTTAACTTCGGTTATTAACATTGTTTTCAGTCTATAAATACACTCTCATTTCACTCATATTATCTCATCAAAATTTTATCTTCTATCAAATTACTTCTCAAGAAATTTTTCAAAAAAATTTAATTTTTTGAATTTTTTTGTTTAATGTCATATACAAAATGGTTTAGCTGAATCATTAATAAAACGTCTGCAATTAATTGCAAGAACGTTAATCATGAGATCAAAACTACCACCATCTATTTGGGGTCATGTTGTTTTGCATGTTGAAGCACTCATTCAGATAAGATCAAGTGATTATCATAAGTATTCCCCATTACAATTAGCATTTGGTCGTGAACCAAATATTTATCATCTAAGAATTTTTGGTTGTGCGGTATATGTGCCTATAGCACCACCACAACATACAAAGATGGAACCACAAAAAATATTGGATATATACGTTGGTTGTGATTCTCCATCAATAATAAGAACCCTGGAACCAATGACTTGTGATGTATTTACAGCTCGTCTTGCTGATTGTCATGTTAATGAAAAAAAATTCTCAGTCCTAGGGAGAAAAAAAAAAGAAGTAGAAAAAGAGATAAAATGGAATGTATCATCTCTAATTCATCTAGACCCTCTTACAAAACAAGAAGTCAAACGAATTATGCATCTATAGAGTATAGCTAATCAACTACTTGATGCGTTTGTAAATACCAAAACGGTAATCAAATTACATATCCTAGCTGCAAACGTTACTGCTCATATTGAAATACCACAAGAGCATGGAAAAGCAGGTGAAACTCGTGAATTTAGAGTAGGCTTAAATTGTGGTAGACCTATGGGCTCTAAAGCTAAAAATCCTAGAAAACGAAAGGAAGATGAAAAGCTTAATAATCCCCAAACAACAGAGAATATTTTGAAGCAAACGAACCATGAGCCTACGGAAAATGTAGAGCACCATGAACTAGAAGAAAATCATGAAATTTCTATCAATTACATCCATAACAAAAGAATATGGAAAAGAAATGAAATGGATGGTAATGATTATGTCTTCTCTTATCTATTATCAAAAGAAATAGTAGAAGATCCAAAACTAAAGTCTGTATAAGAATGTCAAAAGAGGAAAGACTGGATCAAATGGAAAGATGAAATACGACCCGAGCTTGATTCGCTTAATAAACGAAATGTATTATGACCTATAATTTTCACACTTGAAATTGTAAAAGCGGTTGGATACAAATGAGTTTTTGTAAGAAAAGTGAAATAAGAACAATGAGATTATGAGATTTAAATCGTCTCGTAGCCCAAGGTTTTTCCCAAAGAGATATGAAACTGAACGAGGAAACATATTTTCATGCATGTTATCACGTTTAGAATCCTAATGAGTCTAACTGTTAACGAAAATCTTGAAATGCATCTCACGGACGCCGTTACCGCTTATTTGTACGGATCACTAGATACTGATATCTATATGAGAATTCCTCATGGATTCAAAATTCCATAAACATTAAGTTCTAAACCTAAAGAGTTGTGTGCAATAAAATTGCAAAGATCATTGTATGAGTTAAAAAAATATGGACGTATGTGGTACAATCGTCTTAATGAACACTTAACAAAAGAAGGATATGTAAACAATCTTATATGTCCATGTGTTTTTATTATAAAAATCAACAACTAGATTTGTAATTATCGCAGTTTGTGTTGATGATTTAAACATTATCGGAACTCAAGAGGAAATACAAAAGGCATCAAAAATTTTAAAAGGAGAATTTGAGATGAAAGATCTCGGGCAGACAAAGTATTGTCTTGGCCTTCAAATTGAGCAATCTCAAATCGGTATATTTTTTACACCAATCCACGTATACCATAAGAGTGTAAAATGCTTGGGCATGAATAAAACAACTCATCTATGTACTCCAATGGTCGTTGGAACACTTAATGTTGAAAATGATCTTTTTCCGACCACCTGACGAGAATGAGAAGATATTTGATCCTGAAGTACAATATCTAAGTGCAATAGGTGCTCTTATGTAACTTGCAAATTGCACTAGGTCTGATATTTTATTTTTCATATCTTTTAGCAAGAATTAGTTCGTCTCCTACTAAAAGACACTGGAATGAGATTAAACATGTCATTCATTATTTACAATGGATTACTAATTTGAGATTATTTTATAATAGAAATTCAAGTAGTCAAATGATTGGTTTTGCAGATGCATATATTTTTCAGATCCACATAAAGCTCGATCACAAACTGGATATGTCTTCATAATCAAAGGTACTACTATATCATGGCGTTCATAGAAACAAACACTTGTGGCTACTTCGTCAAATCATGCTGAGATAATCGCACTTCATGAAGCAAGCAAAGAATGTGTGTGGGTAAGATCAATCAACCAACAAATTCGTTCAAGTAGCGGAATCTCTAACAACATAGAGCCAACGATCTTATATGAAGACAATGCTTCATGTGTTGCATAGACAAATGAAGGATATATCAAAAGTGATATAGCTAAACATACCCTTACGAAGTTCTTTTCATACACCCAAGAGCTCGAGAAGAACAAAGAGATTAAAGTGAAATATGTTCAATCATGCAACAATACCGCATATCTCTTCACCAAATCACTAACTACCTCGATATTTAGGAAGCATGTTCGCAATATTGGAATGCGTCATCAACGAGATTTATAAAGACGATACTTAGAAAATCGAAGGGGAGCTTACATACTCTTTTTACCTGACTATGATTTTTTCCACTGGGTTTTCTTAGAAATGTTTTTAACGAGGTCTTTGTAAGTGATACTAATCTCCAAGAGGGAGTGTTATAAAAGTCAAAAGAAGTGGTTATCAACATGTATATGCGCGCACAGTAACTTAAACTTTTTCATCTATACATACGTTGGATTACGAGTTGTAAATTCATTCATCCATCAACAAATCATCTCTCATCATATAATACAAACACTCTCTCTTATCAAATCCATATTGTTCATAAGTATAATATTTCAACTCTAAATAAGATATATATTTATCCGATAAAATACCATGTATATTAAATGAAGGGGAATTCTCAAAAATACCACCAAAAATTAGTTATATTCCAAAAATATCACACACTTCTAAAAGTTCCAAAAATACCACATTTTTCCAAAAATACTACAAAAATATTTTTGTTCCCAAAATACCACAAAATTTGAAAAACCTTTAAAATTTAAATCTTAAAACTCTATTAACCTCTTTCAAAACTAAACTCGAAACTCTAGTTAGTAAACTCGAAGCCAAAATTTTAAATTATAAATACTTAAAATTCAATTTTTATGTTTGTGGTATTTTGGAACATTTGGGAATATTGTATTTTGGAATTTTTGGGAATATGTGGTATTTTTGAAATTTAAACTATTTCATAGTATTTGAAGGAATTACTTTCAAATAAATATTATTATCGAAATTAAATTTGATGTATTGTACAATTTGTTGACAAAAAGCTTAGGAGTAGACAAATTGTTGATTTTGTTTGACTGTCTTGACCATATTTTGACTGCTTGCACTGTAACTAGATATAGAAAGATACTGATTCGTCTAATGATTGGTTTTAGCAATAAAGATTCTAAATTGCATTTTTAAAAATAATTTACATATCACCTCAACAAGCAGGATCAGAAATTTAGGGAATCAGAACTATAGAACTATGAAGCTTAAGTCGGCTATGTGAATGTGAGACGACCTATACCACCTAGCTGCATGCACTCGACTAAAAATCAACACTTTTAACAGGCAAATACTATATAAACCGGTAAACTATAAAACGCAAGTAAAGTTTGGTTCTCAATCGAAATAAAGATACTAAATGGATTAGGAACATCTTGACAACATCTTCATCACAACAAAAACTGTTTTTCCATCTATTATCAGTTTGAAACTGATATAATAAACTAAAAGCCATACATCATCTAAAGAGCAATAATCAAGTCGCTTCGTATTTTGGATCAGCTGTTACGTAATGGTAAGCAATTACCAATGCGAAGATGAAGATGCCAAGGAAATTGGCTATAAACCCCAGGTCTTGATCATCAATCATCTGCACCACCACAAGCAACAATTACTGATCGATCAACAACACAAAAACAACTTATATTGTTTTAATGAAATCAGTCTTGTTGTATTTAACAAGTTCACCAAAATGTAAGTGACACAGCCAGAATGTTCAACAACTCTTTTATTTTACGAATGCACCAAATACGAAGTTCGAGAAGAAGAGACATTTAGGGGGGAAATTGCAGACTATACTCAAAAGAAGCCCAAGAGATCCAACAAAAGAGAATGTGGTGATTGCATTATAAAATCATAGTGGAAATCAACAAGATACAGCTCCCTGAATTCACTTGATCGTTGCTATAAAAAAAACAAACTGAACCCACGACCTCTAGATTCGGAGTCTGCCGCAATATTCACTCTGCTATGGGATCACACTGAAGAAATTGAGATTCGAACAATGTAAGAAAAAAAAACATGGCACAATCGGAAAAGCGATTTCCTAGTTCGTCGACAGGGAGGATTCAAAGAACCATCACACAGATGGCGACCAGAAGAACAACTCAGATTGAGACTTAGACTAACCAAATCAAAAATCGAACAAACTTGTTTCCCTCAAGAAGTGATACGTAGATTTTATAATTCAACCAGATTTACCGTTTTAGCAGCTCGGAATCGGTGGGATCAGGATCGGATTGGATCGGATCTCCTCCAGTGAACAGAAGCGATTTACAAAAATTGGATCTCCGTCGAGGGTTTTATTTACTTCTAACGAAACCTGTTTATATAGATAAGATTTTTCACAATATGTCAGTGGATTAATTCCCGGTTCAAGCTGGTTTGGTTCAGTGTCATATCTGATTTTGATGGTTAGTTAACTCAAATTGAAAATTTAAACCATTTTGTTCATTGGTTATATTACAAAAACGTTGGTTATAAGGCCAAATCCTCTATTTCTACTTCTCTGCACAACCCAAACCCAACCCCCCTAATTGGTTTTGTTTCTGACTGTACAAAAGCAAAAGTCCAATCAAACAAAAATTTCTGTAGCAACAGCCTCTGTTCATGATTTACTTTACACACACAGCATAAGGACAATGGCTGCAGTTCGTTAGGCCAAAAAATAATATGCCGGCAATGGCTCGGTTTTTCGGTAAGTTCACTGCCATTCCCGCAAAAAAAGGAGAAGGCGGATGACTTCTATTGGATCCCTTCAGCCAAATCTTGAACCTTCTCAACTAAAACTCAAGAAAGATCAGATAACCAGTGTTGTCAGATCATCTCACCAAAAAGTTAGCCTTATCTGAATGTACTTGCCGATTCATCTGCTACTTTCATTGTCAAGTCCAGTATCTATGAAGTCTTTTACTTTGACACTAATTTCTCCTCTTCTTTTTTCGCGGCCACATAAGAAAAAGACTTATGGGAGCCCCGAGCTCAAAGCTCGTTAGATAGCTGAAGTATACCACGCATCTGCAGGTATGGATTCTCCAGCAGTTTTTCATTATTGCTCTACATTGCCAAAAATTAACGAGAATACTATCAGAGCGAATATGAGAATAAATGGCATGAAACAACAGGAAAGCTCATTGTTATTGAGGTTCTATGACTCTGCACTTAATTATCAAAAGATAGCTTTTACCTGCTGAGCCTTAAAGACAAGCTTCTGAAGCATGTTTTGGTATTTATCTGGTTCCTCCGTCATCATCCTCTGAAATAATCCAAACTTTAATTAGTGACCAAAAATAAGTTAACTAAGCAGACTTGAAATATTATTTTTCTTCCGATGTTTGTTTTTCAAAATCAAAATGGTGAAACTAAGACATCTTCTTGCCTTCAGAAGAAATGCTGAAGAGTAATAAGCCACCCTAGAGTCAGTATCGTCCAGGAGTACCCTGCATAGATAAACATAAGTTTGTCAATGCCCTGAAACATATTGCACGCAGGAATCAATATAGTTTGGAAGTATCGTAAAGATGATTAATCACCTAAAGAATGACATTCCACCAACTTCTTGAAATGCAGTTGCATCAGCGGTGCATTTCCCGATCAGAAGTAATAGCAGGGTGGATCGAATATCAGAGGTTCCCCCTGGAATATTCCCTCTTCCTTTGCTTCCAACAGCAACACCAAGTGCGATGTTGTCAGTTGCTGCACCTGCTAGTTGAATCAATGGCCAATCAAACAAAGCAGCTGGAACACGTGCAACCAGCTGCATAGGTACGATGGCTTGTCCACGGAGAAGCATTGCTGCCATAGACGCTGTCTCGACATTGTTGTACCGAGGCCTGGTGTCAACTTCATCTGTACTTTCTTTATAGCTGTTACGATGAGAAGTTTCATATTTACTATTTCTATCAGCAGAATTGGGGACTGCGCTCTCATCAGTAGTCAAAACTTTCAAGCACAATTGCGAGAAAAGAATGCCACACATCTGCTTGGAAACAACACAAAAAGTGAAATAATCTTCATCAGGGTGACAAATCCGATAAGAGAGACAGAATTACTCAGAGTCACAATATAGAACATATATTTATCAACAAGTTTTAGAGTGTAAATTGGTAGCACATTTCGACAAAACAAAGAAAAAGCAAACAAAAGGATTCAAAGAAGATGTACCTTTAAGATATTAATCCGGTCAGTTTCGTTTATTTGTGCCACCAAAGACAAAGCACTGCTCATCATGTCTATAACAGCATTTGCTTTCTCTAGTCGTTTGTCTTTATGATCCAGACTAGCATTTCCACCAGTTAATTGCTGTGTCTCATTCTCATCTAGTAAAAACTTGGAGCGCATAAGAAGCCTCTCCAGAACGAACAAGAAACCCCATCTGATGACACTATTCTTTGACTTCAAGAGTCCACACAGAAGATGTATGGAAATAGGTATATCAGAAGTAACCAGAGAGTCAGAGGAACCACAACGGGCAATCTTTTGCTGCAGATCTTTTATGCTCAGCCAGATACTACCTCCACTCTCTTCACTAATTTCTGCAATCAGAAGATCCCCCAACCAGATATATCCATTTTGACGGTATGTGGTCCTTTCTGAATGTAGAAGAGAGTGCAGAGTAGCCCAAGCTAGATTAGCTGACATGCTTATATCGTTTCTCAAATCTTGAATGCTTCCCATGAATTTGGAAGATTTGCTTATCTGTTTGAGAAGCAGGAACTCTTTGTCCAAGTGAGTAAACGAACCTATTATCGTGTCAAACTTTTCTGTTATATCTGCCAAAAGCTGCAAGGAAAAAACAAGTTAGAAAAGAGCTTTGAATGGCAAAAACTTTAATTTATGACTATTCAGAAGACAATTTGCAACATATGCTAACAAGAACCTACCTTGTTTAGACGTTCACTGTTGCTGAACCCAGACAATGCTGCAGCAACTGATCTTCGCAGGATCTCCCCTATGCCTTCAACACCAAGCTTAACAGATATGTAGAAAGCTTCAGGTGCATCAGCAAGCGCAAGCCGAACAGCCAAAGGTTGAATCTCATCATCAGTATACTCAGAAAGACCAGCGGTAGAGCATGTCTCATTAATTTGATGTAGGACATAATCAAATAAAACCGAATAGAGATTTCTTCTTTCCTCTCTAGTAGTTGCGAGGGAGTACTGCATCAACAAGATGAATTCCTTAATGTAGTAGAAACTACTGGGACTCAAAGTTTTTATCTTGTTGGATTTTAAGAATGATCAATTAATCGGTCAATGGACTATATTTTTGCAGTACCTCATAAAAAATGAACTCCACTCCACCAACCAGATCGACTTGGTCTATAAGAAAATTCAAGGAACTGGAAATTGCTTTGGTCGAGCCATCTAGCTCTGGCAAACGATAAAACATGTTTGTCATAATACAAATAAGCTTGGAATGAACAACTTCTGACCAGGAATTCCTTTTGCTAATTTCCAAAAGAGCTTTGATAACCTGATTCAAGGAAACAGACTAGCTCATCAGAAAAGAAAACTCTAAGAACCAATTTATTAGTAGCATGCAGCAGAAAACAGAAATCATAGTCAAATGACAGATTCAAATATTTTGTGAGGGGAAAAGAAAGAAGAATAATCCACAAAATTGAAGACAAAGATAATATTCAGCCTCGTAACACTAACATACCCTTATGTCAAGACCTTTTAGCTGGTTCCTCCGTATTTTGCCTCTATCACAGACAAAATAGAGGAAGCAGCTGAGAGCAGATGCCCAAACGGATTCTTCCTTTTCCTCAACCTGCAGAAAGAACATTAAAGGTATACTATCTCATACAAGTCTAGTTTCAACATTGAAATAAGCAAGAAAATATTGTAAACCTGAACTAGGAGAAGAAGTATTTCATATAAGATATTCAATATCCAAGACTCAAAGTTTTCAATAGCTGAAGAACTGCTTGACATCTTAGGTAAGTCTTTTGTTCTTGTCCCTTGCAGCAGAAGCCTATTTTCATTGTCGATATATGATTCTTGGGCGCATTCTTCCTCAATGGTAGTAGCATTATCACTTATCATTGGCTCTAACAATTGTGCATGAACTCCTAGATTAAGAATCAAATCAAATACACGGATCCTACAAGCTGCTTTTGTGGAGCATAGCATTTCCTGTAACAATTTACATGCATGGGTAGAGTGGTTAGTAAACAGTTTAAATATCATTACTTAAATCTGATTCACTGATTGTCGAAAATTACACCTCGAGCATAGACAGAGTAAGAGGAGCAGCAATTTTAGCGTCCATGACATACCTAAAATGTACGTTTGGAAAACAGTTGCACCATAAGCTTTGCTAACAACAATTAAACTATAAAAGGGAGGAAGAGATGATCAGAAATCTTAACGAGACTACATGATTACATTGGCAGCAGATAAAAATGCTGTATAGGAAAACATATTACAAAACAAAGAGCGTACATGTCAATAACAAGCTTTATCAGGACGCTCACAGCCACATCCATCATAGGCTTCCCAGTCTTGCTGATTAACTGGGGTGATACGGTCATGTGATGTAAAGTAGTGGATGATGCCTCAGAACAAACAGCAGCGACCACCTCACCTACCTCAGCAGTGTTCAGCCGCAGTGGTTGTTGTTCACTGCAAAAACATGCAGGCAAGAGAGTGATCTGTTGAGATGAAGAAGAAAGCTAAATTCTAAATTGAAAAGATACTTCCACACAGACAATCCCCTTTCATTCACAAGAGGTACCGTTTTTTACACAAACGAAGTGACCCACCGTGCACATACACAATGGTGGACTAGCCACTCTGAAACCACTCACAAGGAACACTAAAATACGATATGCATATCGTATAAAGTTTTTTCAATGGCAGCTTGTTGTCCGCTACTGATGTAATCCTTAGAGAGACTTGCAGCATGCAATACCGTAAGGTTCAAAAGGGCAACCTTATTAGGTGCCATTTAGTATAACATAATTAATATCAATTAATGCTGTCACGAAAGACTCGGCATTGAATAAATCTGTAACATTCAGTAAAAGAAGATAAAAATACGCAGAGGTCACAAAGACATTCAATTTCCTACCTGTAATGACGGTACTGAAAAAGTGGTCTGGCACGTGGACGAAATGTGCTTACAGTGGAGTCATCCCTGCAGATTATGCAAATCCTCAATCTAAGAGCTCACAAAAATTTGAATTTAGAGTTTTAGCCTTTAGGCTTTAACATAAGAATTTGCTCAAAACATCATCTGTAAATGCAGAAGTGTAGTCCCAGCATATATATCTTTTGTCAATAGCAGCATTTTTCTATTATATTGAAACTATCCGGAAATGTCTATTCTTTCAATGGTAGAACAGTCTCTAACAGACGGGTTCAGAAGATTTTTTGGTCATCAAATGGAGGGCGTTTTCTATCAATAGAAAATGGCATTTCTAAAGATACACTTTATTAAAAAAGTGAAATCTTCTACTGCTTAATCAATATTAACAGATGCTAGAATCTGCTCAAAAATTAAATCACTTTATTAATCCATATTTTCTATCAATTAAATCACTTCTAGAATTCTAATAGTCCAGTTTTTTTGGCGGCCAAAAAGCGAGCCACTTGAAAGCTTGCAAGGCACAAAAGGCAAGTATAATCTTAAGCCATCACCTCACTTTGCAACTTACTTCAGATAAACCTCGATAGAATACATACCAGATCTGCTGAGGGCCAGCTCTAGTGCGTTTGGAAGCTGTTATTGCTCTCAAGTGGGACCGAGCTGAGACCGAATTTGTTATCATGGAGACTGAAGCTGGTTGCAGCAGTTGTTCTAAGTAAGGCATCTCTGTGGTACCAAAATATTTCCAGTGCTGGCCCTTCATTTTAGCTTCCATATCTCCTACAAGCAGCCCGGCAGCACCGACTTCCAGAAGATTACAATTGTTCATGTCCTGGAGATTCACAGGACGTTCGCTAACCATGCAGAGAGAAAATGTTCAGCAATAGTGTATTGAAGGAATTGTTTTATAGATTTTAACTGAATTGTCTACTAAGATACAAAAGTGCATACTCAACAACAAAAGTAACTATGCATTTGAATGTTCATAAGAACAGAAACCATGCACAATGTACCTTTCAGAAGAAGTTGATGATAACTGAAGCTCCCCAACCAAACGCCAATTCAGCAAGTCTGATGATATGTACTCAATGTCTTCCACTGCATCAATTTCTTGTATATTTGACAAGTTCGCAACAGACAGTTTTGTATCCTTTTTCTGTGGAGATTCTGCGGGACTAAGTTGGGAATTGAATGATCTGCTCAACAAAGAGGATAGAGATGGCAATAACTGTCTTGACGCAGGAGTAGCTCCTGCAAATCCTGCAGGTTGAAAGGATCGCCTTGGGATATGTAAAGCCACAAGGGAACGCACATAATGCAATGACTTCACCAGAGCTGCAGAAGCAAAACTGGACACTGGTAAAGGGGAGGCACCCGCTAGTGATGATAAAACAGGCAATGATTTTTGCTTCAAGCTAGCATCGCATTCTGCAATCAAATTCATGCAAAACCTATCAACCTGCAGTAGTGTCTCCTCGCCAGGTTTATATCTGTAAGAAAGGAACATCTAGGGATCATTATTGCGTAAAACATGGAAAACATTAGAAGACACGTATACATATAACATACAAACATTAATATAGCAAAAAATTGCACACTAATTCTCTAAATTAAAAAAAACTATTATGTCCACTGCATATTCAACTGAGCTGCCAAGTATAACCAATCCTAGCAATCCCTAGAAACAGAGCACGAGCTATGGTAACAGTGAGCTTAGGGACATTGATAAATGAAAGAGATGACAGTTTAAAGAAGCAGATGAAATAATTATGTTATATCCTTCCTCTACAAAAACTTACCTTAAGAGATACCGTTTCAGTAGTGCCACACACCTCGTAACAACAGCTGGACTGCCAAAAATTATTGAGCATTAGCAACAGTTTATAGTTAAAAATCATGATACTTAAGAAACACTTAGATTATAGCAATCTGCATTATAACTATATGAGGTTCTATTCATTAATAGATCCATGTAGCATTAAGTCCCCAAGTACTTTAGAAGTCAACCTGTTCTCGATGGTATATCTATGCAGGCACTTTTTCCTACTCAGCTCACTTAATTCTAAGAGTCCTTCGCCGCACACTCCTATCTAAGACGTCCGTTCTCAATTATAGTTAACCCACCTTTTAGAAATTTTTATAGTTAACCCACAAAGAGACTTGAAAACTAAATTTTGTGTTCATGCAGAAATGTAGAAAGCTAGCACTCTCATATTTTATTTTCCTTTGGGATCATGCTACACCATCAACGTTCCTATATACACTATATACCCTATATAGATATAACTCCATTTACATCATTCCACTTCCAGAATTGAAGCCCCAATATGGGCATCATGAGGGATCAAAGTAATGAGCTCAACGCCTTCAATCATATATTCTTAAAGTTCAGGCCATCTAGATTCAAACAGGCTTCTTTCACTGAATTCTCAAACTCAAATCTTACAACACAGGTTCACTATCATGAGTTGTGAATGTTTCGGAAGTACCAGCATGCATGTCGTCAATTTAAAAAAATAAAAGACAAGAATCAAAGTTTCACAAGTAATATCAATTACCTGCGATCTCTCTCTGCTATAGTATGCTCTAGGAGCATGTTATAGGCCAGGTCAGTCGTGGCGGAAACTGATAGATAATCCTATAATCAACAAGAGACTGTGCGAGGTCATGCAATATCCAAAAACGTATAAACACATAATTTGCAGACCTTCCATTCACATTTCCAATTATCCATTCATCAATCCAGATTTGGCATAAAATGCAATGGCTACTCATGTACTATGAATCTATTTGCCTCAGAAAAGGAAAAACATGGACGAGAGAGAATCGCATATCACATTAAGGAAAACAAAGCAAGCATAGCATGGGAGGTACACACCTGGAGATTTCTGAGAGCTTCGGACGGGGGCACGGAAGGGATTGCGCCATGGTGTGAGCTAGCAGGAGGAGGGGAAGAGGAAAGACAGTCCGAGACAGCTCGGCGCAGCGGCTCCGGCGGTTTTTTGGTGGAAGACGATCTAAGCCGCGAGGAAGAGCCAGCAACCCCTAGCTGCAGCAAACGGGAGCTTCCGGGGCTATAAGTGGAAGACATCAATCAAATCTCGCCGGAGTTACGCCACTCTTTCTCCGAGAAGTATAACTTTTCGATTTGTTCTGTTGCTGACTATGTCGTGTTTCTTCACATCACATAGATGAGCTGTCGAGCTCTTCATTTTGATTCCCATGGTGCCATGGTGGAATCTAATCAGGGAGACATTGGTTTTGCAATCTGATCCCCTTGTTTTAAGATTTCATAGATTCAGTATCATACTTTTAATAAATAAATAGGTTATTTTTGCAATCCGGTCCCCTTGCTTTAAGATTTCATAGAATTAATATCGTCATTCGAGTAAAATTCATGGGTGCAATCAATATATTATTTTCTAAAAATTAAAGTTTAGTTTTGGGTTTAGGTCCTAAAATTATTTGATTTTTTATATTTTTTGAATAAAAATATTTTTGTTATATTTTTTAATCTTTTTATATTTCAATTTCAACATAACGTTGGACGATGACGATTTTTCAGACGACAATTATCGTGTTATTCAAACATTAAAATCACCACAATCCAATAATCTGGTTTTGGATTTTGAAGTTAATCAACGAAATTGACATATAATCCCGATTATTTAGGACGTCATGGTCCCATCTCACCACAAGGAAGTTATTTTTTTCTTATGACGAACAGTTACATCATTCACAATCTCTTTTATTCTTATGTAAGAGATTTGTATGATTCGAGTATCACTTTTCGATACAAGTATCTCCTCTCTCAAGATTGAAAACTATGGCAGACAATCTACATAATGCGTTGCAAGGTATTGAGTTGGATGTTAATGATCCTTTGGTGATACTTCCTATGGATGTGGTAAATCAAGCTGTAATGGAAAACATATTCTCCATTGTTGGTCGACCATTTATGCCAAGAAAACAGAGTTTGAGGTTCATCATCATCAATTTACTAAGGAATTGGGGCCAAATTGGTGTGGTCAGAGGACGTATTCTCGAAGGTAGGCGTTTCCAATTTGTATTTGCATCGGAAGAGGCGATGATGATGGTATTAAGGCGCATACCGTGGAACTTCTCTGACAGGATGCTTATCATTGAAGGATGGTATCCAGGTTTTGATTTTGAGACTTTAAATTACATTCCATTTTAGATACAAGTTAGGGGAATTCCCCTCCAATACCTAAATCAAGGAGTTATTGAACATATCGCTCAAGCTCTTGGTCATGTTATGGAAATCGACTATCACTCTTCCATTGGTAACAGAGCCGAGCATGTCCGGGTGCGGATCAACTAGCACGTGACTCAACCACTCAAATTTAGGCATCTAAATTTCAATTCTTTCCGGGCATTAACACTCTACTACAATTCTGGTATGAGAGATTACGTGGTTTTTGTGAGATATGTGGTTTAATTCTCCATGATACATGAGATTTTCTGCTTCCCAATGGCGAACATGATGATCACCCTGATGATGATAACAATGAAGAACCAGGCCAAAATGGTTTCCATGATCCCCCTGTAAACAGTGGCATCATTATACAGGAAGTGTCTGGTACTGATATTGTTCCACATCCCACTTACTCTCCCATGGAGAATGTAGTAGATCATTTTGAGAGTCACAAAAATCAAAATAAAAGCATGGCGATCGTTATCTCACAGATGCGGAAGCGTAAACATGACGATGAGTCTGGTCCAAGCAACACAAAGGACGATGAACCAGAAACTAATAATGAAGCGATTGATGTTGAAACCAAATCCGGAGGCGTGGTGGGCCCGATACCACCACTGGATCCATGAGGACACTAAGTTGGAATTGTCGTGGACTGGGAAATGACTTGGTAGTTTGACATCTTAAGGAGCTAGCTCATCACTATCTCTCGGATATCATTTTCCTCATGGAAACAAAGCAACAAGATGAATATGTGAATTCGACAGTTTCTGATTTGGGTTTTCATCAAAGTAGCATAGTCTCTCCTTCAGATTTAAATGGTAGTTTAGTCCTCATGTGGAAATCATCCTTTTCTTTTTCGGTTTTAAGCTCTTGTGCAAACTTAATTGACTGTTTAGTAGAAGTTAATGGAAGTATTTTTAATTTGTCTTGTCTGTATGGCCATCCAAAACCAAAATTTAGACACATAACATGGAAAAAATTAAAATCATTACCTACACGAATGGACTCTTGGATTTCCATTGGAGATTTTAACGAAATCTTAGACAATACATAGAAATTAGGTGAAATACTTCGATCAACACAATCATTTGCTGATTTCAGGGACTTATATAACTCATGTAACTTCACTGATTTTAATTCCAAGGGTGACAAATTTTCTTGGATGGGAAAACCACACAATCATCATGTTCAATGCTGCTTAGATCGCACATTAGTGAACCCGAAATGGCTACAAAAATATGGAGATTCTTATGCTGAATTTTTAGATATTGGTGTTTTCGATCACAGACATGATGTTGTTTATTTCCTCACGTCTGATGAACCTAGAAGACATGACTTTCGTTTTGACTATCGATTGGTTAACAAGGATAATCTTAATTTTATTGTGGTAAAAGCATGGAAGTCAAAACCCGAAGGAACAATTCTTCACACTAGATTATCAAGTTGTCGTTCTAAGATTTCTCAGTGGAAAAAGCATCATCGTGAAAATTCTAAAGCTGTTATCCCTTTCTTTAAAACAAAGCTTCAAAACGCCATTAAACAAGGGATGCTCACATCACATATATAAAATTATTGCAGACTTTTACATCAAGATTATGTTGAAGAAGAGATATTTTGGAAAAATAAAAGCATGAATAATACACGGCTACAATGTGGGGATAAAAACACCAAATTATTGTTTCACTTAGCGAAACAGAGATCAACTCATAATAAGATAAGCATATTGAATGATGATGCAGGACGTCCATATCATGGCCAAGCTGAATTAACTCAAGTAGTTACGGATTACTTCACTAGTCTATTTCGTTCAACAACTACTTATCCGAATAACTTCTCTCATATTTTTTCCGGTCTCCTAAGACGTGTTGTTACAAGTATGAATCAGGATCTAACTCGACAAGTCACAATATAAGAGATTCAAGATATTGTTTTTTCAATAAGTGCCTCTAAAGCTCCAGGCCATGATGGATTTACTGCAGAATTTTATCAAATGTTTTGGGATGACATTAAGGATAATGTATTTACTGAAGTTCATCACTTTTTTACAATGAGACTCTAGATTCAAACCTCAATCATACAAATGTTTTTTTAATCCCAAAATTTCAATATCCTCAATGTATGTCGGATTTTCGGCCCATCACGCTTTGTAATGTTAGCTATAAAATCATAGCTAAAGTGTTAGCAAATCGCTTGAAGAAACACCTACCAACTTTAATCTCTGAAGAACAAGGAGCTTTTTTCCATTCTCGAAAAATTACATATAAGTTCGTAAAAGTTGTTCTTCTACATTTATGGCGATCAAAACATATATTTCAAAGGCCTATGACCGTATTGAATGAGATTTTCTACATGAAAGTATGATTCAAATGGGATTTCTTCAACGTAGGTTAGATGGTTGATGAAATGTGTCTGATCAGTGACATTCTCGATCAAAATTAATGGTGAAGCTCGTGGTTTCTTTAAACAAGGTAAAAGATTACGATAGGATGATCCACTCTCCCCTTATTTATTCATTATCTGTTCGGAAATCCTTAATCATATGTTAAACAGAGCTCTGCAACAAAAACGCCCCCAAGGTATTAAAATCAGTCGACACTGTCCAATAGTTAGCCATCTTCTATTCGCTGATGATGCACTATTTTTCTGTCGAGCGACTACAAGCTCTGCACAAGAGATTCACGATATATTCCACCAATATGAATTGGCATCCGGAAAATTAATCAATAAAGACAAATCTAACATTCACTTTGGCCAGAAAATTCCCAATATGGAACGTACTCGAGTTCATCGATTGTTAGGCATTAACAATGTTGGAGGATGCAGTAAATATTTAGGATTTCCAGAATTGATTGGGGGGGGGGGGGGAGAGGGNTCAATATGTGATTGAGCGTATAAAGCAAAGAACATCTTCATGGTCCAAGAAATTTCTGTCAGTTGCTGACAAAGATATTTTATTAAAATCGATTTGTCAATCTATGTCGTTTTATGCGATGAGCTATTTTAAATTACCAAAGGGTATAACCGAAGGAATTGAACGTGAAATTGCTAAGTACTGGTGGCTAAAACAAAATCAGGATAATGATAAAGCAATGCATTGGTTGGAATGAAAGAAACTTTGTGTCTCAAAACATAATGGTGGTCTTGGCTTCCGCGATCTCGAGTTATTCAACGATGCTCTGCTGGCAAAGCAGATTTGGAGACAACTTCAATTTCCCCATAGCCTCGTCTCACGCATTTATCGCAGTATATACTATAGAAATTCCTCAATTTTACAGGCTACATCTGGAAGAAACTCATCATTTGCTTGGAGATCTCTATTACATGGCAGGGACCTTCTGAAAAATGGTATATGCTACTAATTGGAGATGGAACTACAATGAATATGAATGACTGGTGGCTCCCTATGGATCCTCCCCGAGCCCCTCGTTTACCAGATGACAATCTAGCACAATTCACTAAAGTTAGTGATCTTATAATTCTCTCTCGAAATACATGGAATCAGGATATAATATCTGAAATAATTCATGATGATGATGGTAAACTTATAACCTCCATCAAGCTTTCCTTAGTTAAGTATCCAGACTGTATAGACTGGTCTTTATCACATAATGGCCATTATTCAGTGAATACGGGTTATCTTCTAGTTGCAAGACAACTTGAAGAATCAAATATTTTACTTGGTACATCAACCAGAACGAGAATGTCTTATAAGCTATGGAAATTGGACATAATTCCTAGAATTAAACACTTTTTATGGCGGTTGTGTACTAATATTATAGCTACTAGAGTTGAACTCTCACGAAGACAAATTACACTTGATGATTGTTATAAGAGATGCTTGCAATCTGAAACATTAAACCACCTGTTTTTTACATGCCTTGGTGTGGTTGATATTTGGAGGTCCATGAGTATCCCGAATATGGTATTCTTAGATCCTAATATCGATTTCAAATCTAAATTCTCTCATTTATTGGATTACTACACTCATAACAACTCATCTCATTCAAAGAAGTTACTACTTTGGTATCTATTATGAGAGATATGGAAAGCGAGAAACATAATAAATTTTAAAGATAAAACTTTTTCACCAAGTTCAATCATTCACAAAGCAAGTATGTCCGTTGATGACTGGATTCTTACTAATGACAAGTCGGTCATTCATACGGCAACATTGGGTTATTCGAAATGGAGAAAACCAAAATTACATTGGGTTAAATGTAACTACAATGCATCCTTTATCAATAAAGATTCAAATACTTATGCAGGCATGATTTTTAGGAACTCTGATGGCGACTTTTGTAAAGCCGGCCAAGCCACTGGACGAAATCTACAAACACCCTTGGAAGCAAAAGCTCAAGCCCTCCTCTTTGGGATATCGTAGACTCTATTTCAAAGGGGATGATCAGACTTTGTTTAAAGTGTTAAATGGTCAGATGTAAGTTTTTCAACTGGAAAATTAGATTAGAGATATTTGTACCTGGAGAAGGAGGTTTACATTACCTGGACATCACGTTTCTCCAATTGTGCAGCTCATAATTTGGCTTAATCACAAAATATGCAGAACTTTCTGTATCATTCATTTTCAAGTATTCCTCCATGTATCGTAAATTTTTTATATGTAGATGTTGTAAACTCTAATTTAATCTTATAAAATAGTTTCGAGTTAAAAAAAAAAAACTAAAAAACTAATTTATTTGGAAGTTTTTTTTCTCCGAAAAATTTTCATTGATATTGGATCAAAGATACAAAGTTATATATAAAGTTACAGAATATAAATTATTATACAAGCATATATGTGCGTCATATGCTGACGGTAATAGATTTAAAAAGTAATGTTTACAATACATTCTAGGGAAGAACGTCTTATATGCTAACATATTTATATAATTCTTATCTATTTTTCTTTGATATCATCTAACTCTGATGCAATTCATATGCCTATATTGTTGAAATTGTTTTCTAACTGCATCAGTAATATTCATTGTTTCTGAAACTAGTTCTGGAAATTTGACAATCTGATACCAATAAATCTGTATCGGAGTCTTCATAAATATTGCAGACCTTGAAATGATCATGATATAATCCCAATTATTTTTAGCAATATCTTCATCTTCACCACTTACATCGTTTTTCCAGTACTCTCTCTATGACAGTTTTCAAATCCGAATTTAATTTCGAGAAGATTCACCGCCTACAGGAAATTTATTTTGGACGTTGAAATCCACAAAGTAAATTTATAGAAGTATTTTTATGAGGAATTCAGCAATTTTCGTCTTAACAAAGAAAAAACTACAACTCAAGTTTTGTATGAAATTGAATATGTATATGATTAAAATGAAGTTGTCTTTAGGTTTTTTGCATACAGGAAAAAGTTATACAAGTAAAGTTCGAAAAAGAGCCCAAAAATCATGTCTCATTTGCTAATATTTCTATTTATACCCCTGAGGTCGCATCCGATTCTAGCTGAAGTTTCTGAATATCTCATGCTTCTGTTTCGATTTTCCTGCTATGTTTATACCTCCTTGTTGTCACGATCGCGACGTATCCCGGGAAGTTCGGGACGGTTGAGACTAGGCCATCCCTAATTCAGGTCACCAGCTCATCGCCCTCAGTCACATCTAGTGTTGGGCGTTCAAACGTCCTGCGTGCAAACTCACTTATAAATACTTTCTTGGCAAATCCTTCTGAGGCCAATACGTGTTGAGTCAGATAACATAATATCACTAGCTAAAGTGAAATAATACTGAGGGGGTTTTCACACCCACATTTATCAAGAGGAAAAACACCATAATACAATGCATACCATGGAAAAATGCAAACGAATTGAGATTCCATTGTTGGAAGAGTAAAATCTCGAAAGAGATTCAAAATGATAATAAGCGAAACCAAATATTTCTTCATGGAAAAGATAACTAAGTATAACAAAGACAATAAATTAAATCATAACCGACGCCGAAACCGGCGCCGGTAGAAACACGGTTGATAACTTTTTTGATCAACAGTCGCGTATTCACTCGCCTCCTTCTTTTCAAATTTTTGCGAAAGCCTGGACTTGGGGATTTTTTTTTTTTTTTGAAATTTTCTTTTAACATTTGTGTTTATATATTTTTTTTTTGTCAACCATTTGTGTTTATATAAGATTACTTTTTAAGGTGGAACTAATATTTAAAAAATAAAAATTAACATGTAATAATAATTAAAAGAGTCAGAAAAATAATAAGTAAATATATATTAAAAATAACCGGTAGACAAATAAAAAGTAACAATGAAAAAGAAAATAGAGTTAATTTTAGAATTAGTATAGTTAAAAAATTATACATAATTAGAGGATAATCAATATAATATATGATGATAAAATAAAATAAAAATTCAAAAGTTACAAAAAATATTCAAAATTCAAGTGGGGTCAGCTGATTTCACTCCTCTTCATGTGTATGTGTTTTTGAGGGCATTTTCAAAGATAATACCTCAAATTTGAGGCATCATGTGTATCAATTTTGAGTTATCATGTGTTTTTCTCCAAAGATAATACCTCAAATTTGAGGTATCAAAAATGTATATTATGCAATATTGCTCATATCTTTATTCATCATTACATAACATACTACAATTTATAAATAAATATAAAACATTCATCATTTAGTTATTAAATGCAATATTCGTTAATAAGACATTCAATTTTATTTTGTTGCATTGTTCTCTTTCTTTATGTTTTTATTTTGTAAAACAAATTTGAGTAGTAAATGATATTTTTTTCTATTTTAATATTATAATTTTATTTTATATCTTTATAAACATAGGTAGAAATTAATATACATTTAAAGTAAAACATAAAAATATTAGCACTACAAATGTAAAATACACTTAAATTATTATTTAAAAATAATAAATAAATATAAGAACTAAAAATGCAAAAAAAAATTAATATCTCAAATATGAGGTATTTGGAATAGTGATATCTCAAATTTGAAGTATCACTATTCCAATACCTCAAATTTTAAAGTTTTATCCTTCGGAATAAAAATACCTCAAATTTAAAAATTTTGAGGTATCCTTTAGGCTTTAGAGATGCCCTAGTATTATAAGAAATTACTAAAATTAGCATAAAGTAATAGAGTAACGTGTAAAGGTATTAAGAAAACGATGGTTTTCATAAAGAAAAAATCTTACAAAAACGGCAAAGAAATATGCATTGAACTATATCAGAAAGTTTTTTTTTCAACTAAAATTTCCTATATTTTTAGGCTAGTTTTGCTCTGACATAACATATGTTGTTTTACTTGACCCAAAGTTTATCATCCCATTGTGTCAATAATCAAAGATCGGTACTTGCATCGTTTACGAATCCTTGTAAATCTACTTATGTATTGGATAGTTTTTCAAAAGATATGTATTGGAGAGGTTCGAGTTTCAGTGCGAAGTGGAGACAAATTTAACCAAAGTTGACGAATAATAAACGTGGAAGTGGAATTGTATGACATTACGGTTTCTAATTACACATAAATCAACATTTTCAGATTCCATCACTACTGAAATTATCGGAAAGAAAACGAAATAATTCATGACGAAATGCTAAAATGCGTAATCCACAAAAAAACCTCGAGTGAATATAAAAATGGGCCCAAAAAAAAGAAAACAAAGTGTATGGGCCCAATAAGTAGTCCCATCAACCACGTGATTTGCTGACTGTACTGATCCGTTCTTCCCGCTGGCAGTTTGCTTCGTCCCCACTGGCCAATAAAACTATAACATAAAATTTATTATTAACATATTTTCCTCTTGTTCTTTGTTGATCCAACAAAAAAAATTAATAATAATAAAAAATCTGTTGTCTCTTGAGTCTTTGATATACAAATCTATAACCAGAAGAATCGCCGCCCAAACCCTAGATCTAACACCAGCCGTCAGATTAGATTTATGGGGCAATCTCTTCTGGACCGTTGGAATCTTAGGAAACAGCAATGGTGGAGGTAGAAGAATCGCATTTGTGGATATCTCAAGATCATCGTCTCGAGATCGTGTTTTTTTTGTTCTTTCATCTTGATGGCTGAAAAGTGGAATTTCCTCTAGAGATTTTTTGTTTTTTTTTCCGGTAGTGATGTGTGATTTAGTTGCGCGTACGGGTCGGCTCCAGCAACGCTACGAAGATGGCTCCCGTCTCGTCGCCGGGTACTGTTTGTTCTTTTTTTTGCCTCTCATCCACCATTGTTGCATTTTCCATCGTCTCTTTGGAGTTCATGCTTTGTTATGTATCTTGTAATGTTATTCTACTTTGGGACGATTGATCATGATGCGTATCAACAGTGTGGGTTATTTGAGTGTTTACTTTGATCTTTCTGTATCTTTGCTGTTACTTAAATCGTGAGCAGGGATTATACTGTTGCGTGATGAATCAGGCATTTTCTTGAATCTCAATTGAAGATTCTTTGCGTCAAAGTCATGCTTTGATTTTAGTATAGATGAAAAAGAGCTGCACAAATAGGTTATTGCTAGTACTGAGCAAGAGGATTACGCAAACTGACATGCTTAGCTTAGTCCTTCTTGTTCATCTTGGACCTTGGTTGTTGGTGGCAATGACATGACTTTGAGTCCTTAGTTTTGCAACTTGCTTAACAAGTTCAGTCTTGGAAATTTGTAGGTGTATTCCGTTTAGGTATATAAACTCTGACGACGACGGTAATTCTGAATCTGGGAAAGTAGTTCAAGTGTTGATGATCAGTTCATCTAGTGGACCTGGACTTTTGTTTCCAAAGGTACAAAAGCAATTACCATTCTTTTGATGCTTTCTCATTGTTTCGAAACGAAGTAGCAAAGTTGATTAATGGATTTCATATAGGGAGGATGGGAGAATGATGAAACAGTCAGGGAGGCTGCAGTAAGAGAAGCAGTGGAAGAAGCTGGAGTCCGCGGGATTCTATTGGTAAAACCCTTTTCGCAAACCGTGACTAGTCACTGTGCTATTGTTAGCTGCTGGTGCTGAATGTAACATTGCAGGATTTCTTGGGAGATTATGAGTTCAAGAGCAAGACACACCAAGATGAAATTAGCCCAGAAGGGTTATGTAAGGCGGCAATGTACGCATTATATGTGAAGGAAGAACTAGAGACGTGGCCTGAACAAGAGACAAGAACAAGAACATGGCTTACAATTCCAGAGGCAGTAGAGAGTTGCAGACACCCATGGATGAAGGGTGCTTTAGTGGAAGGATTCTGTAAATGGCATAAGGAGAAGATAGTCAAAGGAGAGGAGATAATAGATGAAGATTGAAGTAAGTGTGCATAAATTTCTAAAGTTGGTTTCATTTCATTTCCTTTTCGATTTTGTTTTTTACGAAACTTGTGACTGCGAAACATAGGAGTTTCAAAGTTTCAAGATTCAAATATTTCCATGTTTGACAATTGTCTTCATCATTTTCAACAATTTTGAGAGAAAAAAGACAGCTCTTGAGAATCGCATTTTTTAAAAATTTCAAGATGAAGAAATTGTTTGCTTGTCATAGAAATGGTCTGCTTTGCTTGTAAACGCTGCTATTACGTAATTCAAATGTCATTTCATTATGAGCTTTGTTATTTCATAGTGACAGAAGTGGACATGGACCCTCCAATATAATATATGATATGATACGAGCCAATGCAATCAAATTATTGCAAAGATGATATCAAAATCTTTGTGGAATCATTTAGAATAAAAACTACTGGTCCTGACTCATGACACTTTCTTTTTCTTTATCATTGTCATTTCTTTGCTGTAGTCTAATTAAAAGCTTCACAGACAAAAAAATATTCCAAAAACTTGTTAAGATCTATAATATCTTTTAGAACTACATGGATTGGGTGAATATTTAACTTGGCACTGTAGTCAATTATATATTAGGATTATTAAATTTGTGGCTGACAAGATCATTTGAATTCTCATGCCTTTAAAAAGTATTTTTTTATTTTGTCACAAAGACAACAAAAGTAAAAATCTATCCAACAAGTGACATCTCTTTATAGTTTATATTATCTATAATAAACTCAGTTTGCCGAAAGACCTGTACATCATTTTCAATTCTTTCATTTTAAAATTGAATAAAAAAACAGAGTTAAAAAGAGAAAAAAATAATACAGAGAACAAAAAAAAGGAACTTGTATTGTGTTCTGCGATATGTTATATATATAAAATATTCATAGGTTTTGTGGTAGTGAGAGTGAGAGTGAGTCAAATGGAAGAAGAAGAAGGTCCAGCCAAATCACCACCGCCTGAAATGGAGAGTAGAGGTCGACGAGAGACACTGCGACTTACGAGATGTGAATCAAGAAACACAACTACGACTGTTATATCATCATGAAAATGTCTTCTTACTCCTCTCTCAATCTTTTTTAGATCAGAATATCTCATTTCTCTCTTCTTTGCTGCTTCTCTTATTACTGTTTTTATCAGCTTCTTTGCAATTCCCTGCATCCACATGTTTTTTCAATCTATTTGTCCCCTGAAAATCTAAAGAAGAAACGAGCGAGATCAAAGAAAACTTACATTTCGATGGCATGTGTTTACAATGTCAACAGCTTCTTGATTGCTTAGATGCTCCCACAAACCATCTGATGCAAATATAAGAAACTGATCCTCTGGATGGATTTTGTGTACTGTAATTGCAGGCTCTGCTCTAAGGATTGGCTTATGGAAAAGCTCAGGTACCCTGAACTTTGCCAATAGTGGTTCCCTGTTGAATTCTGCTTTCTTTAAGTAGGCATCACCAATCGACCTTGAGACCTTCAAGAACAACCAAAAACTTATATATGACCACATATTCTCTTTCTCTTCTTACAATGAGAATATTCTAAATCTCTCGTCCTATTGTAAAGTTATATCTTTCAACACTCACAGTAGAGTGAAACTTGTTTTACCTGTATAATACCTTTGACACGCCAAACTTTATGCTTCAAGACTACAATCTGAGGATCATTTGGATGCAAAGAATGCAACTCCTCTCTCACAGATTCAAGACTTGCATTATGCTCGGATGATAATTGAACAGCCTTAACAACTTTATAAGCTCTTTCCAATCTTCCTAGAACAACCCGAGAATCCCCTGCGTTTGCAATGTATAACAATCCACTACATATGATCCCTACTAAACAACATGCTCCAACAGAAGCAATCTGCGGTTTAATCTCCCACTGTCTCCGTACAAGAGAAAGAAAATCCTCTTCTGTAGCTAAAAACGCTTTGGTTATAACAGCAGCAGACATTCCATGATCCTCTGAAGTAAACTCTGCATCATAAAGTGTCACAAAGTTAACATATAGCTATAATTCAGCAAAAACAAAGATATAAGTAATGGAGAAGAAAACTGCATACTCCTGATGTTGTTGAACATGTGTTTATTGACAAACCGGGCTGCTTCAGGACCTCCATGACCATCAAAAACACCAACAAAAGTAGCTTGAGGACCTGAATCAAACATGCTAACAGGTCCTGATTCAAGCTTGCTATGGTCTTCAAGAAGTTTGTTGGCTTGAATGACAGACATTGAGAACTCTCCAGCAACATGGTTTCCAGAATCTTTATACCAAAGAAGACCATCACAACGTCCATTAACTTCTCCATTCTTAGTTGGATGATCTCCCTTCACAGAAGGTCGCTTCCAACATGGTGCTACCATCCGCAAAATCGTCTCTGATACCATAACTCACATAATCCCCTCAGAAAAATTGATCACTAACCACCTAACGGATCCTAAACAATATCCAATACCACCATATGAAATCAAACAACATTGCAACCTATGAAATACATAAAATTCCACTAAAAGTAAAGAAATTTCTGATGATTACCTTTTTGTGGAAGCGTAAAAGCCGAGAAATGATATCGCTTGAAAGTGGATGAAAGGGATTGAGATCGGAAGAAGATTGTTGGAGGAGTTACGATGCGAAGGAATCGTAACTCCGGTTAGATAACAAGAGAAGAGAAGAGACGGAAGAAAGATTACCAAACAAACAACAACAAAAATGAAGCAGCGACTCTGTCACAATTCCATATTTGGGGCTTCGATTTCTCTGAATTTCCTCTCTTTTTTATTTTTTTTTTCTTTTTTTTTCGTCGATACTTTTTTTTTAATTTTTATTTGTTTTTTGAGTTTTGTTGTTAAGACATTGACCTCAAAATAAACCGACGTTTTAGGCTGCATTTTCTCCCAAATTTAGCTACGCTTTCTCCATTTTTTCAACAATAATAACATAATTTAATAGCATTAAACTACTATGCTTGATGTGTTTTTTTTTCACTATATACAGATTCATTTAATATATTTATTCCAATGGTTCAAGAGAAAACTAAAATGCAAAAGTAGAAGTGAATAATCATGTAAGGGCATATTAAAAGGACAATTTCTAATGATATTTGTATGGGTTGGATATTTTGAGGCTCGACACTGTCAATAACTCAAAAGCAAACCATATGGCCATGTGACCATACCACCGCCCCCGCTTCTGCTTAAATTAAAAGTTAATCAAATATTATTTAATAAAAATAGAATATTTAAAAAAATAAATTTTTGAAACATTATAAATTCTAAAACTATCACACATTCTCAAAAAAATTTAAAATATCATAAACTTTCAAATATTCCAAAAAATCACAAACATAAAAAGTAAATTTTAAAGATTTAATTTAAAATTTTGGATTTGAGTTTATTAAATAGAATTTAAGGTTGAGTTTTGAAGAAAGTGGAATTTATTGTTTGGATTTTAGGGTTTAGATTTAAAATTTTAAAATTATTTTGTGGTATTTTTGGACAAAACATTTTTCTAGTATTTTTAATAATTTTAAAAATTTATGATATTTTTGAAATAAATCTAGTTTGTTTTGATGATATTTTGAAAATATTCATATTTTAAACATTTAAATTATAAAAACATATTATATTGGTACAAAATTTTAACTAGAAAATTTATTTGTTCACCAATAAACCAGTAAAATTTTGCTTTAGCTAAATAGTTACAGAAAATTTTAATTTACAACGGTTCGCAAATAAATTTTAAAAAGTTAACCAAATTTAAAATAAAATTATAATTTTTTATTTAAATCTATTTAAAATTATAATTTTTGTGACATCACAGAAAAACAAAAAAGTTACTATTTATAAAATGTAGCTGTGAAAAGGATTTAATTTGTAATAATATAACAAAAGAGAAAATATATGAAAGTGGAACATATTGTCCGCTGGGTGGTATGATAAGCCATTACTTTTTTGTCAACTGGTGACACATAAGCCATTCATCGAAAGTTGTGAGGGTATTTATGTAATTTCTAAAAGTGGGAGGTGGTGGAGAAAAAAAAGATGATAAAGAGTTGGAAACGCGTCTCCATGAGGCCCATATTCCATCGTCTCTCTCTCTTTCTACTTTTCTTCTTCATTTCGATTCGTAACTCGCCGGAGATTCATAAAGAGAGATGGCTCAAAGAACGGAGAAGGAAGAGACGGAGTTCAAAGTTCTCGAATCCTTAACAAGCACCACCACGACGACGCTCTGCGTGAATAACTGCGGCGTCACAGGGAATCCGGCGACTAACAACATGTGTCAGAAATGTTTCAACGCTTCTATTGTCACCGCCGGTGTTGATTCCGGTTCGATCTTGAAGAGATCTGCGAGATCTGTTAATCTTCGGTCAACACCAGCTAAAGTTGTTGTGATTCGTAACAGGGAGATTGATGCGGCGAAGAGAGATCAACAAACCGTAAACCGATGTTCTGGTTGTAGAAAGAAGGTTGGGTTGACCGGATTCAGGTGCCGTTGCGGTGACCTTTTCTGCGCCGAACACCGTTACTCAGATCGCCATGATTGCAGCTACGATTACAAAACCGCCGGTCGCGAGGCGATAGCTAAAGAAAACCCGGTCGTTAAGGCGGCGAAGATGGTCAAAGTTTAAGATAATCGAATCGAAAGGAATCAAATCATTTGAAACTTTGCGGTGGTTCAAATTTCGTTCGGAGATCGTCAAGAGAGATGCTCGGAAGCATCAATTTGGTGCTGTTTGTAAACGCAAGATCGGAGAGATTATCGTCTCTCCTCGATCAAATCTGAACCTCATTTATTTTATTTTCTACGTTTTTCTTTGTATTTAATTAAAATTAGTGAATGATTATAATTATCGTGGCTTACAGATTCATGGATTTTGGTTCGGAACGTGATCTTCTTGATCATCGTGAAAAAGTTATTCGAGGGGTATGTGTATGTGGAAACGAAGGGTGTTTTGGTAATTTAAGAACGTCTCTTTTTTCGTGTGTAGGAGATTAGTCATTTGCATCTCACAGCCCAATTTCTCTCGACAACTTTACTTGGCGTATAAAATAGGAGAGTCCCCAATTATTGATTATTTTGTATTCTTTTTTTTTTTTTTTTTAATTAGAGATATATTAAAACGTAATCTTATTGTCTGTTTGATTTTTTTAATCACGTAACTTGACTTTATGCATTCTAAAATATTTTTTTTGTAAATTATTTTCATAGAATAGAGAGCATCTTGCAAAGTTAACATAAAAATGGCATATAACCAAACAAACCCCTTCTCCCTACTAGAACAATTTAATTCGTTAATCTTCATGCGATGCAATATTACCTTTTTGTCCTCGATTGGGTTTCAACTTTCAATCATTATAATGTAGGTACAGCAATTATTTTGAGTTGAATTTTGGTGTACATTTCGGGCTGTTATTGTGGTTAATGAAGAACTGATTTTAGAGATTTGTAAAAAAAAAAATTAACAAAATAAGTTCCCCTTATAATTTACACCCCACTACTTTTTTTTATGACTTAAAAAAATTAGAGAGTATTTAGACATAAATAACAAAACTAGAGTCAAAAGATAAGAAGAAACATAAGCTCAAAAGTTTAACAAAGATCAATGAGGCTTTCTCATGTAAGAGGTGAGCTAGTCAAGAAGGAGTTGAACGGACAATGTATGATTGAATTCTACCTTCCTTCATCACACTGGTGGCAATGGCAACATAGCTTCTGTTCTCATGAATAGAGACTCCTACGCATCAGACTTGTCAAAACAGTTCAATGATGCAATGATTTGATCCAAGTAAAATTCAATTCTTGGCCATTCCGAAGAATTATTCATCACCGTTACTGCATCTTTAAAGTCCAAGGCAAACAACATTTTGTTATTTCGAAAAGATTCTAAACATGTTAGAGCCCAGACTAAACAATCCAAGACTGCTTGTTGACGAGTAGGAGGAGAGTCCGGGGCGCTACGACTATGGAGAATAACTCAACTTCTATCGTCTCGCAAGATCCATGCGGCACCAAAGTAGTTGGAATTAACTTTCCAAACAGCAGCAATATTACAATTAAAAAACCAACAGGTGGTGCACGCTAACTTGATATTACATGAGGAATTTCTCTGCACTAAAATCGAATATATAGCGGATGAATGAGACAGAAACCAAGCAATCGAGGCTGCTCTTGCTTGCATAAGAATATTTTCAGCATTGAAGATGGTTCCGTTGAAAATCTGTTCATTTCTACCCTTCCAAATTGCCCACACTATCCATGGCCAAGGGAGCTTATAAAAATTAGAAACTCTTTTTTCCTTACATAGACACAGTAGAAAGTTGAGGTTAACATAGATATAATTAGAGATAAAATCCGATGAAAGAGATGTCAACGACGATAATCTCCACACTTGGGCAGCTCCATTACATTCAAATAACGTGTGGTTAACCGTTTCCACTTCCCTATTGCATAGTTTACATGTAGCATCAATCGGAATGTGACGTGACCTCACTCTTTCAGCTACTGCAAATCACCATTTACAAATTTCCATAAAAAAGTCTTGATCTGAGGAAGATTTTTAATCTTCCATATATCCCCTTTAAGACTATATGTAGAATCTTCCATATATCCCCTTTAAGACTATATGTAGAAGGTTGATCCAAAACTGGTTTATATCCAATTGCTAGTGAAGGAGAATTGACCAACTTATATCCACTCCGGACTATGTATTGACCATGATTTGTATAAGCCCAGACATCTCTATCTGTTCTATTTAGATTTTGCTTCAAGCTAAAGCTTAAATCTATATCTTCTTCGGAGAAAAGTTGATTCAATAATTCATAATTCTACAACCCTGATTCAGGAATAAGTAAATCAACAACTTTCAAAATAACATTCATTCTTCCGTTTAGATTGAAGAGAGCTCTCGGTTTAGCTAAAGGCAACCAATTATCAATCCACATAAAAGTATATGTACCATTGCCGATAACACAAAGCAGTCCCTGTTTTAACAAGTCTCTTCCGTGAATAATGTTTCTCCATGCAAATGACAGACTCTTACCTACACCGCATTCGAGTAAAGATGATCTTGAATAATATCTAGAACGATATACTTGTGCTAAAAGGCTGCCCGGTTTATCCAATAAACGCCAAGCTTGCTTCGTCAATAAACTTTGATTAAACTTGACTATATCTTTAAAACCTAAGCCACCTTCAGTTTTTGGTCTGCACAACCTATCCCAAGATACCCAATAGATCGGTTTCTTCTTGATAGTAGGATTTTTCCGTGTCAATTCCTATTATACTATCATTGTCATTGTAGTAAATAGGTTGTCAATCCAATCAGGTGCAAACATTAACCACTCTAGATGCAATGGATTCTACTAATTCAAGTCAAGTATTGAAAATTGGTTTTTTCTAACAATTCCTAAGCAAATGAGCAAAACATACAAGAAGTAAAACAAAAGGAAAACTAAAGAAAGACAATAAGTGAAATGAAAACAGGAAACGAAATGAAGGTAAAT
>OVBE01001555.1:0-35802 GCA_900406425.1 Iberis pinnata
TTGATGGACTCTTTGTACACGTCTTTGAGCTTGTCACGGTGTTTCAAATCTGCGGACGTATCCTGCGGACATATCCTGCGGACGTATCCTGCGGACGTATCCCATGGAGCTCGGTTACCCGGGTCAAACCATCCCGTTTAAGCATCTTTGGTCTAGGAGACTTCTTGTCGGATCTAGTATTTGGTCTGTGATCACGGAACTCGTTCGATGGATGATGTCGAGCTCTAAGTGTCGGGATTACCGTTTGGTGTCTTATAATGATGTCACTTGCTCGGCCATTATGTTATAGATCACAGAACCTTATCCTTGTAAGTAATAGAGAAAAAGTATCAAATTCTTAAAGAATTAGTAATTTTCGTGAGAACATAAAATTACAAACTTCAATTGTAATTAAAAGTTAGCTAGATAACCGTTAATAGGTTTATAATAAGATTTAATTTCATAAAGTTTAGAAACAACCTTTGTACGTAAGGATGGGATGTTATTTTTTTACTTTAACCTCGGTTCATAGATTACGTCGTCGTATTGTTCAAAAATGTATGTGACGAGCTCCTGGTGGTGGAGACTGTGAGGTGGACGCAACAAGGTGTGACGAAGTGACGTATTGACAAGGTGCACGCGACGAGTATGATCTATTTCGCCTACATCTAGTTGTAACCATCTTTTAAAACAACATGCTTCATATTCTCTTTTATTTTGTGTTCTCTTCTCCCTGTAGAGTCTTCTGTCTCATTGATTCCTTATTTATTTGTTCTCACTGTCCGACATGACCTTATGGTCCTTGCAAATAAGAAACAAAGTATTTATTTATTTTTAANCTTTTAAAATAAATAAATAATATACGTAATTGGCCTAAGATTTTTTTCTTGAATAATAGTTAAAGTGAGTTAATATCACATCAAGCTAGCTATATAAATAAGAAAATACACAACAACTGAGTAATTAAAAGGAAGAATACGACCTCGTCGATGAACTGTTACTTAAGACGATAAATCACGATTTCGGTATTTGAGTTCACGATTGTCTTGTTGATCTCTTTGACACCTTATTGTCTTTCTGCTTTTTCATCCGATCGAGGATACTTCAAATTAAATAGCTTCTGGTATTAACTATTACGCAAAAAACAAAATAAGGATATGTTAATCGAACGTTTCTGATGAATAATGTTTGTTAAATTAGTAATCTTATATATGCCAATTACGATTAAAATACTATTGCTACAAAAATATGGATTACTAGTATCGGTGTAGCATATGTCAGAATTACAACTATAGATGATAAAGTAGATTTTAGTGTACAAAAACATGTGTCGGCGTAATTAATAGTTAAAGTATTAATTGTACATATGCGAATCAGCAAATTGATAATTGATGAAGCATGTTTTAGTAACTAATTATAATCACACTATTATGCATTGCTACGTGCCTTGAAATAGCCGAGTTATATACTATAATACTATATTCATATGACGTGATAAGAGATACCTATCTCTGCGATGATTGTTTTCTTGATTCGTGAGATCGGTGGTGATATATTGCGACCAAGGTTTTTGTCACGCGCTAAGCTCGGCAGCCGTTTCTCGTCAACGAACTGTTTTGTTGATGACGATGGCTTTGTTTGTGACGATGAGAATATTGAGTTCAAAATAAGCATAAGGTATAAGTGGATCAAATATGAAATAATTAAATATTGGTATTGATGATATGCACTTATCAAATAATGAATCGATGCGTGAGATAATAAAATAAAAATCACTTTTTGGTTTTAGATGATTAATGGTGTGGATTCAATCAAATAACAACCAGCTCATGATAATATGATTACTTATCTTTAAGGTCTTTGGAAATTGTAGATCGGAAACGAAGCGGCAATAAGTGTTTCTCTCGTACGTAGGCGACATGACTTTTAGAGTTTGGTTTTCAGAGCCTATTCCCCACAGACGGCGCCAACTGTTGAATCAAGACTTAACAAAAGGTCTTAGGTCTTAGATTTTGTGGGTCAAAGCATATAAGAATTTCATATATCTCTTTAAGGGTGATTACATGAGTATTTATATGGAGACATAAGGTGAAAACCATAATTACATAAATTTAACCAGATGGGCCACGGCTGGACAGCCCAGCTCGTCAGGTCGGCCCAGCTTTTTTCAGGCCTTCTAGGTTGTCACCTGGACCTTCTAGGTCGTCGCATGCCTTCCAGGTCGTCGCCCACCTGGGCCTTCAGCTAAAATGGGCTTTTGGCTGGGTGCTAAACCCGGTATCAACAACTTCTAAGCTGTAAAAACAATTACACCGTTGATTGAATTGATAGTTGATACACTCTGGTTTTAACCCAAATATATTCACTGCAAGTGCACAGCAAACACAATAGTATATGAGGGATCGAATCCATAGAGACCAAGAAAGCACGACTCTCAATTTAAAATCGAATTAAGCTAAGAACATATTAAAATAGCGATTGTAATTGAGAAATGAAAATAACGATAAAGTAAAAATGGTTGTAAAATAATTAACAAAAATGTTAGGGAATAGAGAATTCCGCAGGTATTCAGGTTAAGGTCAAGGTTAACATGCATGATTGATTACTGAAAAAAATTCCCAACTCGAAAGACAACAATAGACTAATCTCCTCCCGAAGTGTTAGATCCCTATTCTCTTACTAAAGAAAAACTCCCGCCGTATTTAGATAATTTGATCATGCATTTCAATTCAGATCTGATATGTTCATAAGCCCTTAAGACAATACTCCCGCAAGCAAAGGCACTTATTCATCTAGATTAGATCAGACTTCTAAAGCAAAGCCCTTTGAGTTTATAATTATATGATCAATGAACTAGTTAGCTACTCTAATTCATGCACTGTGAATAAATCTAGACTGATAACCTAACAAATTTCAATCCATTCAATTAAACCCTAAAAATTAAACTGGTTCCCCCTAAGAAAACCCTAAAACCTAACAAAGAGACTACTCAGACATGATTGCAAGAACAGAATTCATAGATTGAGTAAACATTGTAGAATTAAAAAGCCAAATTGTATATAAAGAAAATAGAGTTCAGAAATCCTCTTAAATACATATGTAGATCTCTTCTCTCTGGAAAAATTCAGCGATAAAACTTGATAAAAACTTATTAAAGAAAATGCGTCTTTTAGCTTGATTCTCTTTCAGTTCGATGTGAGGGATCGATCGATCTGGGCTTCAAAGGGATCAATCGATCCGTGATGGATCGATCGATCTTGATTCTGCGTAATCCTTCAGGTGCGTTGGATCGATCGATCTGTTCTTGTCTCAAGCTTGGATCGTTCACTCTCCATTCCAAATCTATCCCTCCATGTCCATTTAGTCCATTTGCACTTGATTTCTTCCCAAAATCGTCGTTTTTGCTCCAGAAAGTTCCAAACACCGAAATTCCTGAAAACATTCTAATAACTCAAGGAAAACACTCGGATAACACTAAATAGTAGGTATAAATACCCACTAAAAGGTGATAAAACCGAGTTATATATACTCCCCCAGACTTAGATCTTTGCTTGTCCTCAAGTAAAGCAAAAACCACATCTGAAGAAGAGGTTTGAAAAGGACCACACAAGAACTCTCAGAATCTTAACAATCCAAATTCATACATCAAAAACCACGAGATACCAATCCTATACAACCCCTTCAAATTAATTGTTTACCACCACATAACCAATGACATAATTCTTACACTAAATCCCAAATCAATCAAACCATCAAATCATTTCAGCCAGCTCTCCACATTCAATTAAATACAAATAGTGCATTCTTGCCTTTGGGGTATCGATCAATGTCTGCTAAATTATATTTTCTATACCTAATAGATCATCCAACGACTTCTGGTCCTGACCCTTATTCCCCCTTTCCCACTTCCTTTTTTCTCTTATTTTTTTTTCTTACTGCTTTTCTTTTTTTACTTGCATCTTTTTTTTAGCAGTCGACAATTCGCTGGAGTTGACTACGGACTTTTAGGTCAAGCTTTCAACCCTTTTTCTTAACAAGGTTTTTTAAATTTTCTGAAGGGAGGAAAAGAAAGGATCTAGATCATACTGAAAGAACTTGTCTATTTTACAGAGAACTGAAGAGCAAAATACCCAGCTTTTCAACGTATAACCAACACCATAAGCAAGAAAATTAAGATCAAATTTAAGTCATATCCAAATAGAGCTAGCATCAAATCATTAACAACCCAAAAGACCAGAACTTTCAAAAGCATAGAAATAAGTCAATGGGGTTCCAATCCTAGGTGCGTCAGTTAATCTAAGTCAACAATCAAGTAGAGAATGATATCTTACTTCCACTGGGTTAGTAGTCATCATAGATTTTGGCATTATTCCTTCGACTCGACCAGACTCATATGAACAAAACAAAAAATTTTGAAAATTTTCGCCAAAATAACGTTAGTAACTATCATATCCCCTCCCCCAGACTTACTTCACACCATCCCGATGCGAAATTAAATCCAGAAGCAGGAAAAATGACCAGAAAATAAATAAGTCTAAACACAATAAATCCAAGATAATAAAAAAATACATAAGTCCAAAGTGAATTAGAAAAGATAACCAGAAATGATCAATTCGAAGTATGTCCCGAAATGCCACTTCCTCTCTCTCTACGAGCCGTAGGCTCCTCGTTATCGTCACTCCTATCCCGATGTGTTCTGAAGAATGTTGGTCGTCTGATCTTCGCTAAATTGCCCCATATCCTCTGAACCATGCTATAGGTCCTCTCAGCAACATCTGCGGTCCATCTAATCGTCTCGGTATTCGTGAAGTCGGGATGCCGAGGTGGCAAATCGTACTCACAATAATCCTCATGTAGGATAGGTGAGTCGTCCTCTAGAATAGGATCCCCCTGCTGAGTGGATCGTCGACTCTGAACCGACCCTCAGAAAAGTTGCAGTGCGTCTGGTACGGGTGCAGCTCCGTCCATCAAGCGATCAGCTCCCGGAAGAAAATGAATGTTCTCCAGGGAAGGGACGCTAGTGAGATCATGCTGCGGCAGCTGGATCTTGCACCTCTGACCTCCCGAGTCCAGAAAAATGTAGGCTCTATCCTTCATAAACCAGCTGGTCGAGAAGAGATAAGACCAATCCACGCGGCTGGTAGTCTTCGCCGGAGTAAATAACCCAAGAGGAATCGTCCCCGAACTTCACTAGTTCGCGGGACGGTCTATAGCCAAGTAAGATCCGCAAGCTTGGCTATGGAAAGGAGGAATGAAATGACTTAGGTCCTTTCTAGGAAATGCGGACAAAAGGGAAAGAGCTATGAAAGGGAAATCCGAATGGAAAACTTAGCCTTTGGACTCAGAAGGTCTGAATGGGTAAGTAAAAAGATGGAAACACTTGGGAAAAAATCGTTGGAAAGCTCAAAGGCTCGGATCCAGCTGGGGAAAGTTGAAGGATCGAGTTAAGGCAGCTGAGCCAGCTGAATTTAGCTCAGGTCAGCTCAAGTCAACTCAGTCAGCTCGAGGTAAGTGTCGGCCAACTGAGCCAACTAAGTGAACTGGACACAAGCTGGGCAGTTGGTTCGAGCTGGACGGTTGGGCGGTTATGCTCAACTCGCACCAGTTCGGTCAAATGCGCATGTTCGAAGAGGCACGAGTGGCACTGGCAGTTTTAAAGCTATAACGGGCCAAACTCTATAAATAGAGCGCCTTGGCTCAGTTTCCGAGCACCAGAAGAAACACAGAAAAACTCTCTGAATAAATTGTGAGAAATAATAAGGCATTGAGAGAAAAGTTCGATAGTTGGCTTGGAAAGGTTACGCAACCAGGCCGAAGTGGACACACGCTTTGGATGATCAGTCTGGTAAACCGATCTCCGTAAGCAAAGGTGCATAAACGACTTGGGCTAAGTTCGGATAGGGTAATCCAGTGAGACGACTGAATCCGAACCGGACTTACGCCTTGTCCCTTTTTTCTATATCTGACCCTTAAGCCATAGCCAAGGCTCGATTGGCTTGAACCACGGTGATTCTCCGGGACCAACATCAGTCTGGTTCCGCCTTAAGGGAAAACCATAGAAACCACTTGATGTTATGGAATTCTAGGCTAAGACTTGGATCATTGTGAAATTGGCTTGGGGAGATCGGAATATCTGATCCAAGCCAGACTGAAGTGAGGAAGTCTTGGGCCGAAATCCAAACATTAAAATCCAAAACTTAACTTAAGAATTAATGGGAACAAATGGGTTAAAAGCATGCATATAAATTGGACTGGAAGCATAATTTACGCACTAAGTAGCATGTTGGATTACTTAATTGTTTTGTGGGTTTCAGGTAGTAAAGGGGATCGCGGGAAGGATTTGTCTTAGCATGAGGCTTCCTGGCCGCAAGAAGGGTGGTGATAGACTCGTGATTTATGTTAGGATCGTTATAAATAAACTTGTAATAGCCTATAGAGAAAACTCTCATGTTGTAACGAATCTTAAGTATAATTAATAAAAATCTCGTTTATCTAAGTTGCTTCCACATTTGAATGAAACTCTAATACTTAAAGGCTTAAAAACGAATCTCAGAATTGAACCTTACATGAAAATGACATAAAAATGGCTAAGGCATTAAAATGAACTGTTTTGGCTGGAATCACTTAGTGATTCGGCTTGCGATGGCCGTTCCGGAATTAGTGTCAGCGATGGGGCATCACAAGTTGGTATCAGAGCATGCTAGATCCTTAGACTAGTGTGTGGATTATGGGGAATCACCACTCTTCGGCCGTGAAGAACTCGTGTTGGTATGTCACTAAGTCCTTACTAAAGATTAAATTTGTTTGTGTGACTGTTTGATCTTATAGATGGCTAAATGCGACAAGTCAGGAAAAAGGAAGAAACATAAGCAGCAATATGTTGATCCGAACACGATTGCAACAAATGCTGGGGAAAAAACCCAAACCAAACTTATGGTTGGTGAAAAGGAAACTGGGAATAAAGGGAACAAGACCCCAACCGGACCTGTGCTTAGAGCGAATGAATTAGGAGGCACATCTGCGCCAGATTTCAGCGCAGGAACGGTGCAACCGCGGTTAGAGAATGTGGAGATCAATGGTGAAACCATGATCGTGAATTCGACCCCATCCCAAGATGGGTATGTGGAAGAAGTGGAAGAATCCTCTAATGTTGGGAAGGAGGATGATGCAGGTGTGAATGAGAACGATGCAAAAAAAAAAGAAGTGGACTTTGTTGTGGTTCCAACTCGAGCCATGATGTGGTACAAACTCGCACTGCGGGTGAAGGATCCGCTACAATCTTCACGGCTCAGCTCCTTACTGGTGGGCCGAATGTAGTGAACCATAAAGTGATGGAGATTTTGCCTCCTCCGCTAAGAGTCGCACCCAAGAAAGTGGACTACTTGAGCGTGTTGGAACATATCTCAAGGCTTGGAACCAAGCATTTCACGGGAAGTTCAGACCCCATAGAAGCGAATCAATGGAGAAGCCGTTTAGCTAGGAACTTTAGTTCCACACGCTGCCCAGAAGACTACTAAAAGGACATTACGATCCATTTCCAGGAAGGTGATGCACATAACTTGTGGCTCTCAGTGGAAAAACGCTAGGGTGAACAGATTCACACCTTTGCAGATTTTGAATGGGAGTTTCACAAGAAGTTCTTCCCATCAGAAGAATGGACAGACTTGAATGCGCCTTCCTAGATTTGGTCCAAGGCAGAAGAACTGTTTGAGAGTATGAGGAAGAATTCAATCGCTTAAGTCAATATGTGGAAAGGGTGCTTGAAGATGAGCAGGCCCAAATCCATCGGTTGTGCCACAGACTAAAGGTCGAGATTCATGTACACTACTCGGTCTAGATCTTTAGTTTAGTTTTTGGAACTGGTGGAAAGAGCGGATATGATAGAGGCAGACTTAGAGGAAGAATATGCCTTGTACCGTTCACGGACTCAACCATCCAAGCAAGCTAACAAGGGTGGTGACCGTTAAAAAAAATATGAAGCTGGTGATGATTGCAAGACTGTTGCGAGAAATGTAGAGTGCAAGATATGTGGTTATAGGCATAGGGGTGAATGCTGGAAGGCAACTGGTGCATACCTTTGATGCGGAAGTAAGGATCATGAGATCCAAACCTTTCCGCAAATGGAACAAGGCAAAAGTGGAACAAGTGGGGTGAATCTTAGGACTTGTTACCATTGCGGTAAGACGGGGCATTTCCAGAGAGAATGCCCTAAGTTGTTAGCCGAAAGGCAAGTGGAATAGAAAGGAGGCCGTGGCAATAATGAGCCACAGCCGCAAGCCAAAAGGCAACAGACAAGTGGACTGCGAGTCTATGAACTCTCAAAGGAAAGGAACGATGATGCAAACTTCAATGCGATCACTGGTACATTTTACCTTTCCGAATACTTTAAAAATTTCTACGTTTGCATCATTGGCACAAAAGAACTGGGAAGGAACTTAGCATTTTGGGGAAGGAATGTGTAGGGACCTTAGTGATAGGTGGTGTAGAAACACACACCCTGTTTAACTCCGGGAAAACACACAGTTTTATAGGCCCGGACATGATAGGGAAAGGGATATTTGTGAAGGAAACATCCAGAATGAATGTGAAAGTGAGAGTCGTTGGTGGTCAGACTATGCTCTCACAAGGAATGGTCCGTGAAATTCCCATTAAGATAGGTAACGTGGAAATGTCGGCAGACTTAGTCATTGTTTAACTTGAGAATCACGAGGTGATCTTGGGAATGGATTGGTTTTCCAAGTATAAGGAAAATATAGACTGTCATCAAGGGCGGATGCGGTTTGGAATAGAGAAGGGAAATCTTGAATTCTAGGGAATCCGGCCTACCTCGGGAAGTCTAGTTTTTTCAGCAATCCAGGCCGAGAGGGTGCTGGAAAAAGGATGTGAGGCATACCTAGCCACTATCACTGTGAGTGAAATTGGGTCGGATGCCAAGATTAAGTATATACTGGTTGTGAATGAGTTTGAAGATGTGTTCTGAACCTTGACTGGGCTACCACCTGATAGGTCGGACCCGTTCACAATAGAGTTGGAACCGGGAACAAATCCAATCTCCAAGGCACCTTATAGAATGGCACTGGCTGAGATGGCCGAGTTAAAGAAGCAACTAGAAGAGTTGCTGGATAAGGGGTACATTAGGCCAATCAGTTCACCTTGGGGTGCGCTGGTAGTATTTGTGAAAAAGAAGGATGGAAGCCTTAGGCTTTGCATCGACTATCGCAGGTTGAATAGGGTGACTATAACGAATAAGGACCCATTACCCCGGATATATGAATTGCTGGATCAATTGAAGGGAGCAACGTGGTTCTCCAATATTGACTTGGCGTCTGGATATCACCAGATTCGAATTGATCCAGCCGATATAAGGAAAATGGCTTTCCGGACAAGGTATGACCACTACGAGTTTGTGGTGATGCCTTTCGGATTGACCAATGCTCCGGCAGCCTTCATGAAAATGATGAATGGACTGTTCCAAGATTGTTTAGAAGAGTTTGTCATAATCTTCATTGATGACATTCTGATCTACTCAAGAGATTGGTAAAGGCACCAAGAGCATTTGAGAGTGGGGCTGAAACGGCTAAGAGAACACCAACTCTTTGCAAAGCTAAGAAAATGTAGCTTTTGGCAAAGAAGCATTGGGTTCCTTTGGCACATTGTCTCAGATCAAGGAGTGATGGTAGATCCTGAGAAAATAAGAGCCATCAAAGAATGGCCAAGATCGAAGAATGCAACAGAAATAAGAAGCTTCCTCGGACTTGCAGGATACTACCGCAAGTTTGTGAAAGGATTTGCAAGTCTGGCCGGCCCTTAACACAATTAACGGGCAAGAATGTGGAATTAAAATGGGCGGAGATATGTGAAGGGAGCTTCGCATAATTTAAAGAAAGGCTCACAAGTACACCAGTTTTGGCCTTACCAAAACCAGATGTACCTTATGTAATCTACACAGACGCATCAATAATTGGGCTGGGATGCGTTTTGATGCATAGAGAAAAAGTAATTGCCTACGCATCAAGGCAATTACGAATACATGAAGGGAACTACCCCACCCATGACCTATAAATGGGAGTTGTGGTATTTGCATTTAAGATTTGGCGGTCATACATTTATGGAGCCAAAGTGAAAATATACACCAATCATAAGAGCTTAAAGTACATCTTCACTCAGCCTGAACTGAATCTAAGGAAAATGCGTTGGATAAAACTGATAAAGGATTATGATATTGATATCGCCTATCATCATGGAAAGGCGAATCAAGTGGCCGATGCGTTGAGCCAAAGACAGGCTGGCGTTGACGCAAGAAAGGAAGTAGCAGAATTGGGTTGCATGATCAGGACATTAAGGTTGAATGCCTTGTCGGAATATCAGGAACGTTTGGGTTTGGACACGGTAAATCAAGCGGACTTACTCACAAGGATCCGATTGGCTAATGCTCAAGATGAGAATCTGCAAAAGGTGGCCAACAATGAGCACACCAAGTATGAAACCTCGAACAATGGGACGATTATAGTCCATGGCTGAGTTTTAGTATCGGATACTAAGGAGCTTAAGGAAGAAATCTTAAAGGAAGCGCACCAGTCAAAATTTTCAATTCACTCGGGGCTTAATAAGATGTATCATGATCTAAAACGATATTATCATTGGGTGGGAATGAAAAGGGACGTAGCAAACTAGGTTGCTAAGTGCCCAACTTGCCAACTGGTTAAGGCGGAAAACCAGGTGCCGAGTAAGCTGTTGCAAAACCTTCCTATTCCGGAATGGAAATGGGACAATGTGGCAATGGACTTTGTGACTGGACTTCCCATGACCAGGACAAAGAAGGATGTGTTTGGGTCATTGTGGATAGACTTACAAAGTCTTTCCACTTCATTCCCATAAAGAAAACTGATGGAGTTGAACACATAGCGGGCGGTTACATAGAGGAGATCGTTAGGCTGCATGGTGTGCCATCAAGCATAGTCTTGGATCGAGATTCACGGTTAACATTACACTTCGGGAAGGCTTTCCAAAAATCCTTAGGAACCAGGGTGAATATGAGCACAGCTTACCATCCGCAGACAGATGGCCAGTATGAACGAACAATCGAGATGTTGGAGGACATGCTGCAAGCATGAATGCTGGAATGGGGCGGATCATGAGAAAAACATCTCCCCTTGGTCGAATTCTCGTACAACAATAGCTTTTAAGTTAATGTTGGGATGTCTCCTTATGAAGCCTTATATGGGCGGCCATGCAGAGCAGCCTTGTGTTGGGTACAAGTTGGTGAAAGAAGTGAGATTAGCTTGGAGATTGTTGAAGAAACAATCGAGAAGATTAAGTTTTTGAGGCTTAAAATGAAAGAAGCCCAATACCGGCATAAAATATATGCCGATAGGCGCATAAATGATATATAATTTGAGGCCAGAGACTTAGTCTACCTTAAAACCATCACGTTTAAAGGAAGGGCTAGAACATCGAAGCATGGGAAATTAAACCCAAGGTACATGGGTCCTTACAAAGTTATAGAAAGAGTTGGGGCAGTTGCATACAAGCTAGACTTGACACCAGAGATGGAAGAATTCCTTAATGTTTTCCATGTATCCCAACTCCGAAAATGCTTGAAGGATCAGGACGAAATAATTGCCAAACTCCCAGCGAACCTAAGGAGTAACTTGACCATTGAAGATGTGGAATAAAGATGGTCCAAATACTTTGGGAATATGATGGGAAATAAGAGAAAATGTGGGAAACAGAAGGCAAAATGCGAGCCGAGTTCCCAAGTTTTTTCAAGGAAGCGGATGAGTGTCAAGATCTTGAATCGGATTCGAGGGTGAATCCATTTCAAGGGGGGGAGACTTGTCACGTCCCTGAACTTCACTAGTTTGTAGGACGGTCTATAGCCAAGTAAGATCCGCAAGCTTGGCTATGGAAAGGAGGAATGAAAGGACTTAGTTCCTTTCTAAGAAATGCGGACAAAGGGAAAGAGCTATGAAAGGGGAATCTGAATGGAAAACTTAGCCTTCGGACTCTGAAGGTCCGAATGAATAAGTAAGAAGATGGAAAGACTTGGGAAAAAAATCATTGGAAATCTCAAAGGCTCGGATCCATTTGGGGCAAGTTGAAGGATCAAGCTAAGGCAGCTGAGCCAGCTGAATTTAGCTCAGGTTAGCTCAGGTCAACTCAGTCAGCTCAAGCTAAGTGTCGGCCAACTGAGCCAACTAAGTAAATTAGACACTAGCTAGGAAGTTAGGCCGAGCTGGACGGTTGGGCAGTTGGGCAGTTATGCTCAACTTGCACCAGTTCAGTCAAACAAGCCTGTTCGAAGAGGCTCGAGTGGCCTTGGCGGTTTTAAGCGGCTATGGGTCAAACTTTATAAATAGAGCGCCTTGGCCCATTTTCCGCGCACCAGAAGATACACATAAAAACACTCTGAATAAATCTTGAGAAATACGAAGGCATTGAGAGAAAAGTTCGATAGTTGGCTTGAAAGGGTTAAGCAACCAGGCCAAAGTGGACACACGCTTTGGAAGATCAGTCTGGTAAACAAAGGTGCGTAAACGACTTGGGCTAAGTTCAGATAGGGAAATGCTAATGAGACGGCTGAATCTGAACCGGACTTACGCCATGTCCCTTTTCTCTGAATCTGACCCTTAAGCCATAGTCAAGGCTCGATTGGCTTGAACCGCGGTGATTTGTCGGGACCAAGTTCAGTCTGGTTTCGCCTTAAGGGAAAACCATAGAAACCAATTGATGTTATGGAATTCTAGGCTAAGCCTTGGATCATTAAGAAATTGGCTTGGGGAGATCGGAATATTTGATCCAAGCCAGACTGAAGTCAAGAAGTCTTGGGCCAAAATCCGAACATTAAAATCCAAAACTTAACTTAAGAATTGACAGGAACAAATGGGTTAAAAACGTGCATATAACTTGGACCAGAATCATAATTTATGCACTAAGTAGCCTGTTGGATTACTTTATCGTTTTGTGGCTTTCATGTAGTAAAGGGGATCGCGAGAAGGATTTGGCTTAGCATGAGGCTTCTTGGCCGCAAGAAGGGTGGTGATCGACTCGTGATTTATGTTAGGATCGTTATAATTAAACTTGTAATATCCTATAGAGAAAACTCTCAAGTTGTAACGAATCTTAAGTATAATTAATAAAAATCTCGTTTATCTAAGTTGCTTCCGTATTTGAATAAAACTCTAATACTTAAAGGCTTAAAAAAGAATCTCATAATTGAACCTCACATGAAAATGACATAAAAACGGCTTAGTGATTCGGCGTGTGATGGTCGTTCTGGACTTAATGTCCAGGATGGGGCGTCACAGGAATCCCAACATAATGTAGAACTGGGGTAACTATGCTACCCATCACCTCAACCCGTTTCGGGTTCTTTAGCGCATCGATCTTTCGGCTAGCGAGGATCTTAGCAAAAATCCATCCCATGTTGGTATCATGGCGATCTCAATCCTGGTTAGCCTCATAAGTTACCATCGTAAGATAGCAAATGGCAAATGGCATAATGGAAGAGCTCAAGCTCCTGAGAACTGACCGATGCAGCCTCTGACTTTCCATAGAAAGTGCAACCCAAAATCTAGATTGCAATGTGGACAGTCGGGTTACGGATACCGGTAAGCTTCGCCTCTCGATACTCATATCGCCCATGTGCAATGACTTCCCACAAATTAGTGTAGGAGAAGAAGTTGGATAGCTCAGGTAGATGCCCTTCCGCTCGAAATCCGAAAATGGGACCGAACTCCCCATCGGAATCCTGTAAAGAATACCGCAACAAAAGAATTGTACCTCAGATTCGGCTATGTATGGGCTCTGCGGGTCTGAACCAGGGCTGTGGATGCAGAACGAGCCTAAGAACTACCTCACAAGATCAGGATAGAGAGGATAGTCTTGGAACGGGAAGTTTCCAAGACAAATCCGATGGAAGATCTCCACAACGTCACCATCGACTCCCAGTGCCGCCAAAGTCTCATGATTGGCAAACCGGGTCGGCTCCAGTGAGCTCTTAAGCAAAGTTTTATAAAATATGGAATCAAAATGTTCCCATTTGTCGGTGAACTTATGCTCCTTCCAACCCTTGTGACTCTTGAGTTGGGAAACGACTAAACCGAGGCGGCAATTGTTGAACCGCGTCTTTGGTTTCCGAGGCCATGGTGATTGAGTGAACCCCGGATCGAGTATCAGATCCTCTACTTCTACATCCTCGTTGTTGGTGCTGCTACTAGCCACCACTTTCCCCTTTTCTTTGGCGGTTGTTTTCTTCTTCTTAGGCGCAGGAGGTGGTGAAGATGAACTGTCCGCTGGTGGTGGTGGTGGTTGTCGTGCGGTCCGTGATCTTGTTCTTCGATGTTGCTCTACCGGTGGGTCTTCTTCAATTCCCTCATCTCGCATAGGATCGTCTTCAACTAGAGGGAGAGTCATTCTGAAAAGAAAAAGAACTCAAAGTAAAGTGGGTGACCTTATCAATTCAAAACAAATACACTCAACAATCCATATGAAAGAATTGAGTTACTATCGAACATTAACACGAAACCGATTCCAAAAAATTTCAAAATGATCCTAATGAAATCACTTATTAAACATGGATAATTGAAAGCAACGATTGAGCAATACTAACACATAGTTAGCAAGAATTCAAGCTAAACAATCATCCAAAATCATGAAACACAAGTGAAAATTCATAGAGATTTCAATTAAAACCTATCGAATCCAAACCAACATATCCTAGCAATCCAAGTTCAATCCTAGAGCATTCCACATCCTAAGTTAGGCAAAACAATTCCCTAGAACCTTCCAAAAATCATAAAACCCGAAATCCCTTTGGAAATTCAAACCAAATTATCAAATTTTGAAAAATTCGACATAAATCAACCAAAATCATCAGGCATGTACCAAATAATCATCAAATACATGTAATAAGGCCACAATAAACCAATTCCAATCCCTAAACAACCAAAATCAAAATTCCCTAGAAACCCCAAACTTTTTGGAACTTCAATGAGGAGTAGGGTTTCATACCTTTCTTAAATCAAAAAACTGGTTTGAGATTTGGAAAGAGCTCAAAAAATCGTGTGGATTAGGCTCAAGAAACGCGAAAATTGGTTGAGATTTGGTGGAAATTGAGTTATGGAGATTTGAAGGTTTTGAAGAGTTTTGAGAGTTATAATGGGGGGGGGGGGGGGNCGATGGGAAGAGGAAGAAGAAGGGAAAATCAGTTCAATTCGAGTGAAAACCAGTTTATTTTCTGAAAATCGGTTCAATTTAAGTGATCGACTTACCTGGACGGCAGATCGATCGAACGCTAAAGGGATCGATTGATCCGAACTTATGCAAAACTGGGGCATTTTAAGATCGATCGATCCGACTGGAAATCTCGAATATGAACCCCGATGGATCGATCGATCTGAACCCTCGACCACAACTCCTCTTTTTCTGGGTTTTCTGAAACACTTGGAACTCAAAACTAAAAGTTAAAAATTTGTAAACTCAAAACTAAACTGACTTAAAACTCTAAATACTAAACTAAAGACTCAAACCAGTGGGTAGCCTCCCACTCAGCGCGTATTTAACATCATGAGCCTGACGGTAGTTACCTTTAAACTGAGGTTGGATCAAAAAGAGAAATCTCATATTCCTCCATAAGATCTGAGGCAACTAGATAAGGCTTAAGCCTTTGTTCATTCACCTTAAAATCATTTCCTTGGAGATTATTGAGCAGAACTGCACCATATGGATTCACCTCTTTTATCACAAACGGTCCAAACCACCTAGACTTCAACTTTCCACGGAAGAGTTTCAATAGAGAATTAAAGAGCAATACATGATCACCTGGTTGAAAATCTCATGGAATGATTTTCTGGAGATTATGGAGTTCTCATAAGCTAAGTGACGAATCTCTTCAATCTCATGGAGATGAATGAGACGCCTTTATATTGCGGTCTTTATGTCAAAGTTTAGCAACTTGACAGCCCATGCATCTTTGTGCTCCAATTCTACAGGTAAGTGACAAACTTTACCATAGACAAGGTTGAAAGGAGTAGTACCAAGATGGGTCTTGAATGCAGTTCTGTATGCCCATAAAGCATCATCAAACTTCAAAGACCAATCTTTCCTAGACCCATTTACCATTTTCTGGAAGATAGCTTTGATTTTCCTGTTAGAAACCTCCACTTGTCCACTAATCTGAGGGTGATATGGTGTTGCAACCTTATGCTTCACCCCATGCTTCCTAAGCAATCCATCAAAGACCCTATTGATGAAATTAGTGCCTCCATCACTGATGACAACTCTCGGAATACCAAACCTGGGAAAAATCACAGACTTGAACATCTTTAGTACCACTTTCGAATCATTAGTGGGCATAGAAATTTCTTCAATCCACTTAGACACATAATCAACAACAACTAAAATATAAATCTTATTATGAGAAACATGGAAATGATCCATAAAGTCAATTCCCTACACATCAAAAACCTCTACTTCAAGAATGAAGTTTTGTGGCATCTCATTTCGTTTTGAAATGTTCCCTTGTCGCTGGCACGAATCACATCGAGAGATATAGGCATGAGCATCTCCAAACATAGTGGGCCACTAGAACCCTACTTGGAGTACCTTAGAAACTGTCTTGAATGTAGCGAAGTGACTAGCATAATCCGAACCATAACAATGATACATAACATTTTGAATCTCTTCTTCAGGCAGACATCTTCGGAACATACTATCTTTACAAAGCTTGTAGTGTGGATGCTAAAACCCACAATGAATTTTTAAAGGATTATCATTATGAGGAATTCGTTGTTCTTATCAAAATTAGAAAGAAATCGCAACACAAACTCAGGTCAAAAAGATATATAGAAGAATAATATGTTCTTTATTGATCTTGATGAATGTGTTTATACCAAAAGAAAAGATAGATCTATTTCTTAATTCTAGTTCTAAGTCCCAAAAAGATTCCCCTGCTTCATTTTTCTCTATTCTTGCCTTATATACCCTTCCGCTTAGTCCGAGTGGTTTCGATATTCTCGGGTTGTTAGGATTACGATCTTGATGCTTTCCCCTTATCTCAGAACCGTCTGAACCTAGTCTTCACTTGTCTAGCTCGTAATCTCCTTCTGCTCAGCTTGTCAACGACATAAGTAGCCGATCATTCACTCTCTGCGCCTAGGTAGAAATATGTTGGGTGAGTCTTTTGCACCTTGACACGTGCTGAACTGTTATCTAGGAAGTGACACCAGTTGGCTTAGAAACCTGCTGAGGGGGTTTCAACACCAACATATTAGCCCCCAGGTCTCCTTACGAGCTTAGCAAGTTGGGTGACCTTCGGAAATTGGTGGAGATTCACCTTGTGGTTATTCATATATTATCATATATTTATTACATTTTTTCTTCAAGCTGATCTTAATCCATCGTTCTTTATTTAAAATGTGTGTGCCTTCGTATGATATCCGCATGCGCATTCGAATCATTCGTGTTGGGCTGGATAATTTCATTTTCCTCCAAAAATTCAGCATTAGTTGGGCCGGTTTGTTACGATTTGGATTGAGAAAATCTCAATAGTCTCGATTGATACTTATCTCCTCATGCAGCGCATCTTGGTATCTTTGAATTTCTAAAGCATCATCATTACGCCTACAAAAGGCAGTTTCACACAACTCAAGGCAGTTACTGCCACTCTCCTCTCTCTCCTCAAGTACCTCGAACCGTCTTCCACTACGGTTTCAACCGTCCATTTCGTCTCTCTCTTTCCATCCTAAGGTATTGTCACTTAATTGTTTATCTCTCTTTAATTTTTCTAGGGTTTGTCATTTCTCCTATTTAATTTGCTCTCTTCTTCTCTGATTTACTCTGGAATCTCTTTGGACTTTCGTCTTTTTCGACTTTCTCTCTCTGTATTTCTTTTCCCCCTCGGTTTCCCGGCGATGTCGAGACAGTTAGCGCTTCGTTCTGGGAGTAGAGGTTCTTTGTCGCATCTCATGGCAAGCACGAGTGTTGGAACTCCCGTTGCTTCTGGTGCAAAGTCTAGGGCGTCCGCATCCCCTCAAATAATGGCCTTCTCTTCTTCTCGATCATCCCTTACCTCTGTGAGAACGCTCTGGGAGCAGTTCGACCTTCACATGATGTTAGGTTTTTAATCCCGGTTTCGGGCCAGTTTCCGACAATCCCCCGTTGGGGTTTGTCACTGTATATGAAATCTTCTTCAAAACTTGTGGGTTGTGCTTCCCTGTTCTTGAGCTGCTAGTTTCATACCTGCATCGTCGGGGCATGGCTCTAAGCCAGCTGATGCCCAAAGGGGTCCGACACGCGATATTCTTGATGATTCAGGCGAGAGAGAGCGGCTTCGGACTGAACTATGACATGCTTGAGGTTGCTACGTATGTGAAGAGGGGCACGAAGGGAAGCCTCTGGTACCTAGCCAACAAGCCGAATCAGGGGTTTACGACGGGCAAAGCCCCAAGGATGAAACGGATTGGGAACAATTTTACTTTTTTGAAATAAACCATCTTTCTTTCGTGACTACAATTCCTAGTGATTTACAATCTCGGTGGACCAAAGAGATTGGTGTGGATCCCTTCTCTCTTTTCCTTGAAATCGAATCTTACATCTTTTTCCTTGTTTGACGAATTTGCGTTTTCTGGAAGTGTTTCTTTTTTTTCGCACTGATTAATTTTTGGGCGTTTTTGACTGACTAGGTTTCCTTTTCTTGTTGTTTTGGTATTTTTCAGCTCCGCATCTGACCCAGGTCGAGGATCCATCTGCTGAATTCCTGAAGAATTGGAAACTCCTTGGTAAGAATCGATTGAACAATTGGAGTACGTTTGAAGGGGAGAGAGTGTCTTACAACTGGCTGCCGCTGGAGCCGCTATCAGAAACATCATCAAGTAAGTTCCCTACTTAGGTTTTATTTCGTTCTATTTAAGCCACATGGTATCTAATACGTGGTTTTGCTGCAGGTGTTCCATCTCAGTGTCCATCTGTCTCAATGAAAAATCCCGTACCGTATCGTGAACCTCGTAGGTTGAAAAGCTCTCAAGGGGCTCCCAGCTCGGCTGGATTCAGTACTGCACAAGAGATCAAAACCCCCAAGGATCAGGCTCCCATGGAGGTAGATCCCATTGAAATTTCAAACTCATCCCGCGGTGATCAGCATCGGGAAAAAATTGTTGGCTCTAGTAAGAAATCATCTCGCCTTCCTATGATCTGACGTAGCACTCGGCACCTCGATGCCCCTTCGGAAAAAAGGGCTCGCACGCAGGAGACGCCCCCAGTTGGTGTCCATGACCATGGCGGGTTTGCATTTAGCTTTTCCTGGTCCAACCAATCTCCCATGGTAGAAGAGGGGGACCTCTGCGCGGAGCTAATGTCCAAGATCCGCCTAGGTGGTCCTAAAGTCTATGATCACATATCGCTCTCAGTCCAAAAGGAATACGCTGACTGGACTCGCTCCCATGCTCAGGTATGGTTGTTATAATCCATCCTTTGATCTTCTTTTGTTTCTCAATTTGAAAATCGGTTCCCATCTCGATTGATGTGTGGTTCTTTTTTCCTGACCGCGGCTTTGGCTAATCGCCTGGTAGGGGTTTTGGACGACGAGCTAAGGAGGGAAAAGCAGAACTCTGGGATCGAGCTGGTTGAGGATGCAAATGTGAGGGCTGATAAGGCTATTGTCGAGCTGAAAATTGCGGTAAGATGGGTTGAGGTGCTTACAGACGAGAACAGTAGGTTGAGGGCCGAGGTGGCTGAGTTGGAAGATCTGAGGAAGAAGGATGTGGAAAGGTTGAGCGCGGAGGTAGCTCGTCTTGAAAAAAACTAAGAGAGATACGAAGAAGGAAGTGGCCTTCATGGCTAAGGAACTGGCGACCCTTATGAGGGACATGGATGATCAAATGGAACAGAGGCTCAAAGAGAAAGAACAAGAGATGACGGCACAGTTCGTTAAGAAGATGGATCAGGTTAATGGGAAGGTAGCGAATGAAAGGGTGTACCAGGAGAAGTTAATGCAGGTGGGACAGATTAAGTGTAATCTTGAGCTGGTCAAGCTGTTGAGAGAGGGGGAGACCACGCTGGAGGCTGAGCATAAAGATCTGGAGAACGATCTGGGAGGGTTCAATGAGGAGATGGCTATGTTGGACTTCAAGGAGCTGAACATGGAAAAAGACTGGACGGTAATGCCGATTGGATCCAACCTGAGTGAGCCCTCTGAACCCAACCCGATCGAAGACAATAATCCCTACGGTACGAATCTCCCCTCTTTAAATCCTGCAGAAAAGGTCGTCATTGTAGGTAATCAAGATGAGGTTATGGTTGAGGAGGAAGTGGAGAAAGAGGAGGTCGAGGGGCTCGATGCTGCTATGGGCAGAGCACTTAACAAGGCGGTTGAGGTTACTGTGCAGATTGGTGAAATTGCAGCTATTCCGAGGAAGGAAGCCCCCAAGGGGGATGAAGATGACGCATCTGGCCTGGACTCGCATGCCTAAAAACTCCTCCCTCTTATCTTGTTTTCCTTTAGCTTTTTCAAACTCTTTGAATATTTTGTTGTCTTTTGAATTTGGTGCTCGGGGGGCTTTAACCCAGAACCTACAACGTTTGCTTTAATTTTATGTTGGAATTTCGGTTTATGGCTTTGCCTACTGCTTCTGAGTACCCGCTTCGGGTTAGGTTTATGTCAAGATATTTTTTAATCGTAATGATGCGTACTAGAATTACGTCGTATGTGTTTGATAGTGAATTTTTTATATGCATTTTTCGGTCAAAAGCGACTTGCTCGAAACAACATGTTCTATTCGAGGGTTCGAATGTTAACAGGTACAATGAGTGTTTCGGCTGTTTGACAGCGTTTCTTATATGTATTAACATGTTATTGCGAGACTGGGCTCGGCTTTAGCGCTTATATCATGCTGAGGGCTGCTCAGGCTGATAACCACTGGGAGGTGTGCGATGTACGACTGGCCAGGTCGTACAATGTGATATGTTTGGTTGTGTATGTTTGATTGTTTTGATTTTGCGTGTTGTGCTATAACGAGGGGGTATTTAAAGGTTTAGATAGTTTTACCATAGGGTGAAATTGTAAAGTCTAGGTGGTCCTTTGCAAGTGTAGTATAATATTCTCCCCTCAATTTCGTCGGAGTATTGATAGATAGGTCAGGCGAAAAAACAAAGACCGCAGTGGCTGGCGGTGGATAGCTTGGTGGACTTCAGGTGTTTAAACTTGTTGGTTGGGTGAGGAGTTTCATTATGTAGGTTTGTGAGCAGGTCCATCAGTATAGCGAGAGCCCCCTATTGAGTCGGGCTGAGTACTAATGTGAAGGATGAATATATCTCCCCCATTTTTTGAGAAAAATTAATAAAGAAGGAGAGGGAGGGTTGGGTCGGAGTGTTAAGTACGAATACATCTCCCCCATTTTTTGAGAAAAATTAATAAAGAAGGAGAGGGTGGGCTGGGTCGGGGTGTTAAGCACGAATACATCTCCCCCATTGTTTGAGAAAAATTAATAAAGAAAGAGAGGGCGGGCTGGGTCGGAGTGTTAAGGACGAATACATCTCCCCCATTTTTTGAGAAAAATTAATAAAGAAGGAGAGGTCTGATGCGAATTTTAAATTATGAATTACAATAGCTGAATCCCTGTCTAAGGAATTGCCTACGTACCCCTGTGATGGGAATCAAGCCGAGGTTGTAGTTCACTGATTTAAAGGGTACAAATATGCATGGGAGTAAAATGGGAAATAATTTGCTAGTATTCAACAAAAATATTTCTTCAAGTGTTGAGCATTCCAAGGGTATCGCTCTTCATTTCCTTTTGTGTCTTCTAGTTCGTATACTCCTGGCTTGATGACCTTAGATATTTTGTATGATCCTTCCCATTTGATGCCCAAATTTCCTGCGTTCTTTTCATCCCTTGTGGGGAAGACTTCCCGGAGCATGAGCTCTCCTTCGGCGAATCGTCTCTTCCTGATCTTTTTGTTGTAAAACTGTGTTATGGTAGCTTTGCAAGCGTATTGTTGCCTGGTCTCTCCTTTCATCAACGGTATCTGCTATGTCGATGAGAATCTGATCAATTTGGTCCATAATCTGAGGTACCAATTCGACTCTGAGGCTGGGCACTTCAGTTTCAGCTAGTATTACCGCCTCGGTTCCGTACACCATTGTGAATGGTGCGTCGTTTGTTCCTCTTCTAGGTGTAGTTCGATAGGACCAGAGTACTCCCTCTAATTTGTCTGCCCATCTGCCTTTTTTGGCGTCTAGCCTTTTCTTTAGCCTGTCTAAGATTGTCTTATTTGCGGCCTCGGCTTGGCCGTTGGCCTGCGGGTAGTAAGGTGTCAAGAAGGTTAGATTTATGCACATACGTTCGCAAAAATCTTTGAATCGATCTGAGGCGAATTGGGGACCGTTGTCTGTGTGGATTTCGTATGGGATCCCATGGCGGAAAATTATGTTCTTCCATATGAAGGATTCCATGTTCTCGGATTTGACTTTGGTGAATGATTCGGCTTCTATCCACTTGAAAAAATAGTCCGCCAGGACGAGGAGGAAATGTTTCTGTTTCGATCTGTGCATTGGCCCGATTATGTCCATAGACCATCTCATAAATGGGTAAGACGCCGTGATGGATTGCATTTCTTCAGTTCGTTGGTATATCAATGGCGGGTGCTTTTGGCATTTTCGCATTTCAACGCGTATTGTTTGCAGTCCATGATCATTGTCGACCACTAGTACCCATATCGCTTTATTTTGAATATCAGCGCCCTGCCGCCTGGGTGATTTCTGCATGCTCCATCGTGCACCTCCCTTATTATCTTTTTCGTCTCGTGGCCAGATATGCACTTTAGTAGTGGGCCGCGTACGCTCCATTTGTAGAGGTTGCCATCTAGTTGGGTGTATCTAGCACTTTTGGCCTTAGGTTTTCCGGTGTCCCATTTCTTTGGTGGCAGGATCCCATCTGTTATGTAAGCTAGTATTTCGATTCGCCAGTCTATTTTCACTTCGACCTCGTCCGTTTCCATTGGGATTGCGTCCTCTTCGACGTCCTCGGGATCTGGGTTGGCATTGTACTCCTTGATTGAATCCTGGATGACGCAAGTGGCTTTCACGATGGTGATGCTTAGCCTGTTGTTAATCTCAAATGGTATGACCCTGGTCGTTTGCGGATATGTAGTGGAAGCCAATGTGGCTAGGGTGTCGGCAGGTATATTTTCGCCTCTAGGGATTTTGACTAGGTCAAAGTCCGCAAATTTATCACATAGGGTTTTTACCACACCTAAGTATGCTTTTATTCCCTCGTCCCTCGTCTCGTAATCCCCGCCGAATTGGTTTTCCACTAGCTGGGAGTCGCAGTAGGCTGTTACTCGCTTAGCCCCAATTGTTGTGGATAGTTGCAGCCCGGTAATTATCGCTTCGTATTTGGCTTCGTTGTTTGAAGCCACAAAATCTAATCAAAACGATTGCTCGACCATCTCCCCGGTTGGGGAGACCAAGCGGACACCTACTCTAGAACCGTGTTTCGAGCTCGCCCCGTCTACGTATAGTGACCATTTTGCTTCATCTGGCTGTGTTGCTGGATTCATCTCAGGTGGTAATTCTATTAGGAAGTCTGCCAAGACTTGAGATTTTGTGCAGGTTCGGCTCCTGAATTCTATGTCATGCTCACTAAGCTCGACAGCCCACTTGGATAGTCTCCCCGACTGATTCGGACTGTGCAAGATTGTTCGCAAAGGTTGGTTTGAATACACCACGATTGAATGAGATTGGAAATAAAATCGCAATTTCCGTGCCAAATGCACCATAGCCAGGGCAAATTTTTCTATCGTCGGGTATCTGGTTTTGGCGTCATCTAGGATTTTGCTGAGATAGAAGATTGGCATTTGGTTGCCTAACTCTTCGCATACGAGAACTAAGCTGGTCGCGTGGGATAATACTGCTATGTAAAGATATAACGTCTCCCCCTCCTTGGGATTTGAGTGGACTGGCGGGTCATGAGGTATGTTTTCAATTCCTTGAATGTTGATTCGCATTTCTTGTCCCAGATGAATTTCTTGTTCCCCTTCAAGAGGTTATAAAATGGAAGACACTTGTCAGTTGACTTGGATATAAACCTAGTCAGGGCGGCTATGCGCCCAGTCAGTCTCTGCACTTCTCTAGTGTTTTTGATGATGGCATTCTCAAAAGCACGTTGATTTGTTTTGGAGTGGCTTCGATCCCCCTTCTTGTCACCAGGTAGCCGAGGAATTCTCCTGAGGTTACCGCGAACGTACACTTGGCTGGGTTCAGCTTCATCCCGTAGGTATTGAGTATTTGGAAACAGGTGCGCAGGTCGCCCATGTGGGTGTCTTCGTCGCAGGATTTGACGAGCATGTCGTCTATGTAGACTTCCATTATTTTCCCCAGCTGTTCTGAGAACATTTTGTTGACTAAACGTTGGTAGGTTGCGCCTGTATTCTTTAGGCTGAAAGGCATTACTTTGTAACAATATATGCCTTTGTCCGTAGTGAAAGCTGTCTTTTCCCTATCGTCGGGGTGCATGAGTATCTGATTGTAGCCTGAGAAGGCGTCCATGAATGAGAGCAGTTTATAGCCGGTTGTGGCTTCGACGAGCTGATCTATGTTTGGCAACGGGAAACTGTCCTTGAGACACGCTTTGTTCAGGTTGGTGAAGTCTATGTAGACTCTCTATTTGCCATTCTTTTTCTTTACCACTACGGGGTTGGCCAGCCATTCTGGATATTTCACCTTTGTAATCGATCCCGCTCTTAGCAACTTTTATACCTCGTCTCTGACTGCCTGAGCCCGCTCGGCCCCCAGTTTGCGCTTTTTCTGTTTAACCAGCTTGTAGATTGGGTCTGCGTTCATCTCGTGAAACATAATGTCCGGGCTTATTCCAGGCATGTCCGTCATGTTCCACGCGAAGGTGTGCTTATTCTCCTTGAGGAAGGAGATCAGTTCCTCCTTCAAGTCTTTTTGGAGTTTCAATCCTATACCGATGCAGCACTCCGGATGTCATGGGTATATGCAGTACTGCGTCACTTCGTAAAGCTTGGGTTCCTTGTATGTCGGCTCCGCAGGCGGGTGGGCTACGTAATATGTAGTTGCTATAAAGACTTTTCTCTGAGTTTGAGCTCGGCCACGTAGCAAGCTCGAATTAACCTTTGACTTCCTTTGATCGTTTTGATTCCTTCCTTTGTTGGGAATTTGACGCATTGGTGGTACGTGGACGGAACCGCCTTCATTGCGTTTATCCATGGTGTCCCAGAATCGTGTTGTATATTGTCGGTCTGTCAATTACTATGAATTCGATCATCCTCGATACCCCAGCTGCGTACATTAATAGTCTGATGGTTCTGATTGTCATGGATGTTTTGCTGGTGAAGCCGGTCAATGGCGCAGGTGGTCCTTTGATGCGTGAGAGGTTTATGTCCATTTTTTCCAATGTCTCTTTGAAAATTAGATATACCGAGCTCCCCGTATCTATGAGGACTCTTGCGATTTCGTACTCTTCAAGGATCATTTGATGACTAGGGGATCGGCATGAGGGACGTCGAGTCCTGTTGTGTCCGTTTCGTCGAATGTTATAGGTTCGCCTGTCTCCAGGGGCTTGATTTGCCATTTCTCACATGATGCAGCCCAACAACCATATGCTTTGATTACGGTTACCAAGTTTAGTCCAAAATGGTGGTTCCCCATGATCATATTGATCAGTTTTTTGAATGGCGGGGTTGGTGCCGTTTGAGGTAGTTATTCTCGGTCTTGTTTCGGGGGGGTTAGCCTCTTCGGCTTGGTCTTCTGCCCCCTACTTGAGGTTGGTTGTCCTCGCCTTGCCGGGTTCCACCAATTGTCCAGACTGGTATTTGCTGAAGAGGAAAGACTTGAAGCTCCTGCATTCCTCAGTGGAGTGCCCATCCTGGTTGTGGTATTAACAGTGTTTTATGACGCCTCCCTGCTTCTCAGGTCGTTTCCATTGATCCAAGGTCCGTTCTTAGGTTTTCCTGCAAAAAGCGTTTGATTACTCACCGGGGGGTTTCGCCTTTGGGTAGTGACCTGGGTCACTTGGCCCTTTTCTCGGGTTTGTTTCTGCATTTCGGTTAGATTCTCTTCTATCCGTGCGAACACCTTTCCTCTGTGGAGCGCATCGTCGATTGTTGCTGGCGGGTTCAATATTAGGTCCTTTTTGAATTCAGATTCTCCCCATACCACATCTTTTAGGGTGATGATCGAGGCGTTCTCGGTTACCACCACTCGTGATATCACTTCTTTGAATCTATCAATGAATTGTCGGAGGGGCTCGTTTGGACCCTGGGTCATGCTCCACATATCTGCGTCTGAGATGTCTCTCTTGATGTACACTGAGTAGTGCTTTAGGAACATCAGGCTCATCTAGTTGAAATTGTGGATTGATCCTTCGGGAAGCCGTGAGAACTAGGTGAGTGCTAGTCCCTGCAGGTGTTCACTGAACAGTTGGCAGTATCCCGCGTCCTTTTCATGCTCATTGAACTGTGCTCGTCCGACTGCGATTTTGAAGGCAGTCATGTACGCGCTATGATCCGTCTTTCCTTCATAGAAAGGGATTTTGATCTTTCCGGGGTTTTGTATTCTTGCAATCTTTACGTGTGTGGCATATGGGCTCCGGAGTGTTTCCTCTATTAGTCGGTCCAGTTTTGGCACCGAGCTTGTGGCCTGAGGAACTTTGGAGTTCATTTGTAGGACGACCTGTTGTAAGGAATCTTTCATCTCCTGGATCTCCTTGATTGACTGCTGAGGTCGCTTGTCGACGCGAGAGGATGGGATATGGGAGTCATCCTCGTATGCGTCTGGTTCTCCTTCAGATTCTTCGGATAGGTCGGTTCTGTCCTTCCCGTCTTCTGAAGCCTCGGGGCTTGGGGTGCGGTTCGGCTGCTTGTTCTCGCCATTGGTTTGGTCATCTCTCTGGTCGGATTCTCGTCCGTCTGGGTTTCCATCATGTGAGGTCTCCGTTGTATCAGCATGGTGTTCTCGCGTCTTGACTGAGCGCGGGGTTGGAGTGAAGCGTAATATCCTGTAGTGTTCTCCTGAGATCGGGTATCGTCGTGCGGAAGTCCTGGTGAAGCGGTGTCGTGAAGATGTTGCTCGGTCTAACCGTGTGGTCATCGCCTTTGTTTGGTATGCGAACTCCTTTGCCATCTGGTCGAGCCTGTCTAGCAGGGATCTGTTTAGGGCGTCCTGTGTCTCCAGTTTCTCGGACATGGATTGTACAAATTGGAGGAGTGTTTGGATCGTGCTAGCGTATCCATCATATGGTATAGATGTGTTTTCTGTCATGGCGGAGTTGGATTTGGCTGCGTTTTTCCTTCTTGCGTCAAAGAACTATTGTTTCCCCACAGATGGCGCCAATTTGTGGATGCTAAAACCCACAATGAATTTTTAAAGGATTATCTTAATGAGAAATTCGTTGTTCTTGTCAAAATTAGAAAGAAATCGCAACACAAACTCAGGTCGAAAAGATATATAGAAGAATAATCTGTTCTTTATTGATTTTGATGAATGTGTTTATACCAAAAGAAAAGATAGATCGATTTCGTAATTTTAGTTCTAAGTCCCAAAAAGATTCCCCTGCTTCATTTCTCTCTCTTTTGCCTTATATCCCCTTCTGCCTAGTCTGGGTGGTTCCGATCTTCTCGGGTTGTTAGGATCACGATCTCGATGCTTCCCCCTTATCTCTGAACCGTCTGGACCTAGTCTTCTCTTATCCAGCTCGTAATCGCCTTCTGCTCAGCTCGTCTACGACATGAGTAGTCGATCATTCATTCTTTGCGCCTAGGTAGAAATCTGATGGGTGAGTCTTTTGCACCTTGACACGTGCGGAGTTGTTATCTAGGAAGTGACATCGGTTGGGTTAGAAACCTGCTGAGAGGGTTTCGACACCAACATGTAGAGATATGGTTCATCCCAATAGTAATGTATGACATCCCTCAAGAACTTCTTCTTTCAGTAACCTGAAAAATCTTGCTTGATGTTATGTCAATATTTATTAGATATACGTTTTACTTATATTTTGAATTACGGAAAAATAATCATGGGACCGCCACTAAATACAACCATTCATGTCTATGTCTATGTCATGTTATGTTTTCTCATTTCGCGACAGCTAGTCTATAAACTCATGTGGGTGATTCAGATGTACTGGTGGTCTATTGATAAGTATAAGCGCAAGATCCCATGAGTTTCTTGGAATATTATCACTACAACCAATGAATCTAGGGATGTATGTATAAGTGTGAAATCCCGTGGTCCTTCGTGGTGGTGGTATCAGCGTTCTCTAAAAGAGCCCTTGTTGAAGGTGATCGTGGTGCAATTTAGATTTATGGTCTCAGTCTCTAAGGTCGGGAGGTTTTGTTCCTTTGCTCTTGCTTAGATCTAGGTTTATTTCACTTGGTTCTTTTCAAGTTTCGGGTTGTTTTTCTTTTGGCCTCTTTGATTGTTGATTGGTGCTCGCTAAAGTGTTGGGCTCTTTACGCTTCTACACAGGACCGATTCTGAAAAATCAGAGACTTAATACAAAAGAAATAGGAGACCTAATACAAAAGAAATAGGAGACCTAACAAAATATAAACAACACAAAAAAATTTCTTATTTAGCAAAAAAAACATACACAAGTTGAAAGAAACATCTAAAATATTGTAACAAACATAATCGTTTTGTTATTTCATATATCTAATACATAGGTCTCATGGTAGTTTTTTACACATAATTATTTGTTACACGTCTAAAATATTGTAACAAACATGTAAAATCTTTGGTAATAAACCTCCGAGGTCCAATACCTATGTTTCACATGTTTTGGGTCAAGGTTGGGCTTGCCTCTGGGGGGTTTGATCGTAAGTCGTGGGTTTTTTCTACTGGGAATCTGTATGTTTCATCGGCTATCACTAAAGAGCTTATAGCTACGACATTATTTGTGTCTATAGAAAATAAATTGTAGCAAAACAAACTTTGCTACAAATTTGCTAGAAAACTAAATGTGAGACTATATAGTCGTCGCTAATCCATGTCCATAGATAATTGTCACAAACGTGATACAAAATTTGTCACAATGTTTTTATGGTAAAATACGAGTAGTCACAGCGTTTTTGACAACTTTTATGTGGTAAAATACGATGATTCTCCCTAAGTATGCGAAGCTGAGATGGCTCAATATCTTCTTTACGTTACTACAAAATAAAAACTAGTAGTTAGAAAATTACATAGTTAGCTAATTACATTTGAGTTTCAAATAAATACTCAAACTAAAACAAATAACAATCATGATGTTTTACTTAACTTACAATCATTCCTCGACGTGGCCCATATGACCAATACCCTGAAATGTGAGCATGTGCCCCAAATCCATCACGGGGATAGACGATTATCAGAAGCTATCTTGCTATTCCTCTTTGCTTCATTTGTGTTCCAATACTCCCACATTGCTTCCCAAATAGCTCCAGTTATCCACTCTGGTCTCTCAGGAGAGGTCTTTGCCTTTGAAACAATTCCCTTAAGGCAGTTACTAACCACAATATACCATAAGCCGTAAACACGTCCACCATGAACATTTTTCCAGTAATATGCTTGCTACAAAATAGGAACTTATTTTTGATTAGCTTTCAAAAACCAGATATAAAATAGTTATTAGATTAGTAAAGTATCCTACTTACAATAAATTCTCCCCACCATTGCAAAACAGTCTCATTTTGAGCACAAGATATGTTGGACCATGGTCCATCAAAGTTTCTTGTGATCAAAGCAACAATTGTGCATTAAGGACCATTATCAATACCAAACCTTGGATAAGAAAAATAAATCAGAAAAAGTTGTGAAATTACATCAGCATACAATTATTCAGGCTATATTTAAACTGAATACACTCATCAATTAACTAATCAACAATCGCTTAACCATACAATTTTATCTATGTACCACATAAAATCATTTATAGATAATATTAACGTTACGTTCGATACCACACATAAAATCCTTTCTATATATTGTCTATCTAAACAATATATAGCAGAAAAACAAACTAGAAACAAAGTAGCCTAATTCACGTAAGCATTCAATTATTAATTAAAGCTGAATAACCATACAATAACAACTTGATCGATCCTACACTCACCTAGATCGATCTCTTCTTCAACACCTGGATCGATCTCTCTCTATCTCTCTCGGGAAAACTTGTGAAATTTCTGAAGAAGCAAAGGAAGTGCATTAAATGGGGGTTGAGCTAAGTTTGGATCTATCACAACCTAAAGACTGGATCGACCTCTCTTGGCAACACGATGCCTGGATCGATCCCAGCACCTTGCCTAGATCGATCTCAGGTACTTAACTTCAGGATTGTTTCCACTCTCAAACGCGTCTCAACTTGGATCGATCTTGATGCTTACGTCCAAGATCTCAATACTTTAGATCGATCACGCACCAGCTCAAGCTCCGACCCGACCAACTCAATTCCAGATAGCACCTGAACCAAGACCCAAGATCCAAGACAATGATTAGATTTTGTCTTTAGTGCGCTTTAGGGCTTTCCTCTGCACACTATAAAAGTCCTAACTCTCCTCCTTTTGAAAAGAGCTTAGTTTTTCTTTCTTTTTTAGGTTTTGTCTTTGGTTTTTCATTCTCTTTGTTGTTCTTCATGTTCTTGGTGTAAAAACCAGATTTTTTTTAAGCTGCCAGTTAATCTTATGTTTTTCCTTTACTTTCTTGCTTAGCTTTAGGTTGTTGTTTAGTTGGTGCATGTTGATTTACGTTTTAAGTTTTTAATCTTCTGTTTTTAAGTTTGTTCTTCATCTCTGTTTTATTGTTTCATTGTTGTTCTTAGTTTATGGGTTTGTGTTCTCGTTGTTCTCCATCTGTTTAACCTTAGATCTGCATGTTTAGCTTCGAAGTCATGATTTCTGTTTTCTCTGTTTTTACTTCCATGAGTAGTGAGTAGTTCCTGGGGATGGGGTAGACTAAGGGTGATGTCCTGATATTACCTTAGCACCTAAGCTTGTTTATTATAAATCCCTTCTGTTTCACTTGCACTTAATGCTGATTGTATTTTTTCTTGACCCGGAATTGAAAACCCGCATTTAGGCTCTTCAACACTTAACTGTGATTCATTGAAGATGTTCGGAACCGGGTGATTTCAGAGATTAGCTAATCCTTACCTAACATGCTTAGATGCTTTATGCCTAAGAGGTTAGAGTTTCTGGAGGCTTTTTGGCTTTGGTAGGTTGTTGCTTAATGTCTTCTAGGTTGTGTACCGCTAACGGGAGTAAGGTCTGGTGATTGCTTAGGTTGATTCCATTTATCAAGAGATTGGACTTGGTTGCATATGAACCTATCGTTTAGGGATAGCTTACATGATTGTTTGAGGTATGTTAGGTGTTTAGGTAGATTGGAACGGATCTTTGGTTAATTACTCTTAGTCCTCAAGAGCTGCTTCACCTTGTTTACATCTTTTACTCTCTCTGCTTTTACTCTGTTCTTGCATCTTAGTCTTTTATGCTTCTATTTTCTGTTAATGCACTTTACTTCCAGCATGTTCACTGCACTTAGGACATGTTAGTAAAACACCATTTTTACTGCTTAACTTGACTTTGAAGCACCCATTGCAATTCAGATTGTTAGTGCACTCCCATTTGGATTGATAACCCATCTATACTACAATGATGGGTAATTGATACCCTTTAAGAACGAAAAATCCTACTATTAATTTGGCACCGTTGCCATTTGGGAGTTGTTTACTACATTCTGGATTTTGGATCTTTTAAGATCAAGCTTCTTTTACATCTTTACTTACCTGTCTACCTTTGTTTGCTTTGTTTTCAGGTACCTGCTTAGTAGTGTATGAACCTGAGAATCAGAGGACCAACTGACTTGATTCCTCTCGTTGGCGATATCAGAGCTCTTGAACAAGAAGACTCTCGGGCAAGATGTGAACACAAACGTGCAGAACACTTGAGACGGTTGAACTTACAAATGGCAGACAACGCTGATAGAGATAACCAGAACACCATAAGTGCTGGTGACAACCCCAACACTCACACCATCAGACATGGAATCAGTCAACCTGCAGTTCAGAACAACAACTTTGAGATCAAGCATAGTCTCATTGCAAGGGTGCAGAGCAACAAGTTCCATGGACTACCTATGGAAGATCCACTTGATCACCTCGACGAGTTCGATAGGTTCTACAGCCTCATAAAGATAAAAGGTGTGAATGAAGATGCTTTCAAGCTACGCCTCTTCCCTTTCTATTTGGGGGAGAAGGCACACCAATGGGAGAAATCACTCCCCAGGAACTCCATCACTACATGGGATGCCTGCAAGAAGGCATTCCTCGCAAAGTTCTTCTCAACTTCAAGAACAGCATGCTTGAGGAATGGAATTTCAGGGTTTGCACAGAAGAATGTTGAAACCTTCTCTGAAGCATGGGAACGCTTTAAGAACTACACAATGCAATGCCCCCATCATGGTTTCAGCAAAGCTTCCCTACTCAGCACCCTTTACAGAGGTGCATTACCTAAGATTCAAATGTTGCTAGATACAACCAGTAATGGGAACTTCCTCAACAAAAGTGTGGATGACGAATGGGAGTTTATAGACAACCTTGCCAAGTCTTATGGGATTTACAGTGAGGACTAAGACAGAACACCTTGAGGTAGTTCTTCTTCTGATGATAGCACTAAGAAGGAGATCAAGGCACTAAATGAGAAGTTGGACAGGTTACTCCTGGGTCAACAAAATCAGGTTCACTTCATCTCTGATGAAGAACAACTTCAGATACAAGATGCCGAAGCTCAACAACACGACGAAATGTGTTGTGTACAGAACCAAGGGGGTTACAACAAAGGGTACTTCAACAACTCTAACAACACTGGTCTTTCTTACAGAAGCAACAACGTTGCTAACCCACAAGACCAAGTGTACCCACCTCAGCAACAAAAGAACTTTCACCATTTCAACAACTATAACCAGAACAAAGGTTACTTCCCAAAGCAACAACAACAGAATGGTTTTCAACAACCACAACAGCAGCAACTTACTTGTGCACCTCCTACTTTCTCATATAACCAACCTCCTGATCAACCCTTCAACATTGAAGCTACGTTACAGAAACTTCTTCAAGGTCAAGCCAATTATGCACTCGAAACATCAAAGAAGTTTGGTGAAATATAACACAAGATGGACACATCCTTCGGTGCAATCTACTCAAAGATAAAAACTCTCAACTCCAAGATCACCACTCTTGAAGGAAAAACCGCATCAACTTCAACTTCTTTGAATGGTCATCTTTCAGGAAAATCTGTGCAGAACCCAAAGGATTATGCTAACATCAATTCCATCTATCTCCAGCAGACAAATTCTATTCCTACTCCAACTTACCTTATTCTATAAACTGAGGACAATGTGGTTTTAGTTGGGGGGAGTCGTGTTTAAAAGAAGCTGAAGAAGAAGAACCTGCAATGACTGATTCACAGAAGCCATTGAAATCTCCACCATAAGTGATAACCAAACCACCTCCTGCTGAACAACCATATGTAACACAACAGAATGATACACCCTTCATTCCACCACCATATGTTCCCAGGTTACCTTTCCCTTCTAGATTCAAGAAGGAAATCATGGCAAAATACCCTGAGGTGTTTGCAAAAACCATGAAGGAAGAAGTAGCTCGAGAAGTGCTGGAATCACCTGAAGAATGCAATTCCTTGACAACAACGAAGCAAGAAGACCATGGTTCGTTCACATTACCTTGATCACTAGGAACCTTAACTTTTGATGAGTGCCTTTTTGACCTGGGAGCTTCCGTCAACCTTATGACCATGTCCACTGCCCAGAAGCTAGGATTGGAAGAGTTCAAGACTTCAAACATTACTTTGTTGATGGCGGATAGATCGGTTAGGAATCTTGTTGGTATCTTAGAAAGCTTACCTATCAATATCAAGGATGTAACAATACTCACAGAATTTATGGTACTGGAGATGGATGAAGAGCCTAAGGATCCGTTGATCTTTGGAAGACCGTTCTTAGCAACGGTTGGAGCTGTAATCAACGTCAAGAAGGGTCACATTAAGCTGAACATAGGAAGATGACCAAAAATGATTTTCAACATCAGGACTAAAACCAAGGACCTCATTGCCTAAAGTCAATTGTTCTCTGTGAAGGAACTGAATGAAGACAATCTGAAGAATGGGTACTCAAACAGTGAAGTAGTTGAAGATGGATTGGGAAAGGAACCAACGAAGTCTGAAATGCACAATGAAGTCTGCAAGCATGTTAAAGAACCAGATAAAGGAGTTCCATAGGAGTTAAAAGAAATCATGACATTTGAAATGTCAAAAGGTGAAGACAACTGAAGGATCCAGGAAAAGGAAGTCCTGAACTCAACCCTCAACCTGAGCATGTACCACCTCAGAAACAACCTCATGACATTTTGATTCCTGAAAAATGTTTGGAACCTCAAACCCGAAACTTGGAAATCAAGAATGGAGACCAAGTGTTCTTACTTAACAAAAGGTTCAAGTATTATTTGGGGAATGTGGATCCACTATGTTCTAAGAGCTTCATGATCAAAGAAGTACTTTCTGAGGAAGACGTCATACTTGCTGTGGAAGTTGATGAAAAACCAAAGATGAACTCCAAGGTTGATAAGAACTATGACAAATGAGCTTTCTCAGAAAAGACATCGGTTCTCTTCGGAGAGCCGTCTCAGGGTCATTAATCCTAAAAATAGGAAGTCAAGCTTAGTGACTTAAAACAAGCTCACTTGGGAGGAAGTCCCATGTCTATCTCTGTATATATTTCAATTTCAATGCTTTTTAAATTTCAGTACTTGGTTTAATGCAATTTTGTTTTTTATTGGTTTTGGTGTTTTAGGTACTTACCAGATTGAGTTTCAGGAATCTTGCAATGAGCAACAGACCAAGTTCGAATTTCAGTTGAGCCACACTAAATGTAGATCGATCAATTTTCAAAGCAAAATGATCGAGCTATTTTCAAAGTTGGATCGAGCCACGACTTAAGGCTCCATCGAACCGCATTGAAATCGGATCGATCCATCTTCAAAACATGAACTAGCCACCGAATAATCTAACTTCTACTCATGATCGATCCATGCTCGATGAGTGGTCGATCCACTTTCACGCCATGATCAATCCACCTTCACAAGGAGCTTGAGCTATCTTCAAACGCATGATCGAACCACGTCTTCGAACCAAAATCAATCTACTTCTTAAAAAGACGATCAAGCCATAGCAGCAGCAACAACAAGAAGCACCAGATGCAAACCCAATGTATACTGAGGAAAAAATGAATGAATACCTTAACAAAGTATTATACGCTCCTAACTGAGGTCCACCCAAATCCCACACTTCATTGTATAATCCGCTTGTTGCTCTTCGATTTATGCTTGCTATGTCTGCTTGTTGCTTCTGTTTGCTCCTTATGCTTAACATGTCTTTAATTCTTTTTCACTATCCTGTCCATATCCTTGAGTCCAATCCAAAATTTGGATTACACAGAGACTATGTAATTCATGTTTGGGGGAGGATTCGGAGGACCTGCTATTAATGAAATTTCTTTGTTTGTTCCTTTGTCTCCACTTTGCATTGCATTCACATAACATTTACATAGCATCGAAAAACCCATAAAAACTTGAAAAAATTTCGAAAATTTTTCTTCAAAAACATAGTGTCATTTGCATTTCATTTAGTTGCATATAGGATGTTGCACATGCGTAGGGAATTTTGAAGACGATAACCTTGTAAGTGTGATGTTTTCTCAGTAAGTGTTAGTGCCCTGGTTGTTAGTTGTCTAATGCATCTTGAAATTGTCTGAAGTAA
>OVBE01001556.1:0-13010 GCA_900406425.1 Iberis pinnata
GTGTAAATACAATATTTTTTCTCGGCGACTCTTTGCTCTTTCGCCTCTGTTTCTTTCACCTTCGTCTTCCTTCTCCTTTGTCTGTCGATCTCTTTCATCCAGATTTTTCATATTCGACGGTGGTTCTCTGGAAACTAAGTTCCCTGTCCCATGTAACATCGGTACGCCTCTTCTCTTTGAAGAGGATTATTTGTCCCATTTCAGACACTGTCGATACCATGCATGTGCTTTTTTTGGTTCATATCGAAATTAGGATTGTGATGAGTGTCTTCTGGGCCTGGATCTCATACCGACGAAGCTGGTGGATTAGCGCCGGCCATGATCTCTGCGTTGCTGTTTCACTGGTTCAAATTTATATTTTGGCTAGTGTATACAGGATGATCTTCGAAAATCGCCGTCTTGGGATGCTTGGGTTCACCAGAGCCATATCTCTTGCCGGTTGTGACTTTTTAGGGTGGAGAATTGGTGAGGCTCTCAAGGTTGGCGGCGGAAAGGGGGAGTCTGGAAAGTTAGGACATCTTATTTTTGGTTAGGGCTTGGAACGCGCCTAATTACATATTTTAAGAAGCCCAAAACTTTTTTGGTCAAGTCCATTGGTCTTTGTTTTCTTGTTAGAGTTTGTTTATGTAAGTTTGCTTTATTTTTTCCTTTCGGTTGTCAACTTATTATGTTAGGTTTGAACGTGAAACCCCTTAAACAGAATTATGTGCGTATATATCCCCAACTGGCAGAGTACCGAAGAAGTGTGATTATAGGTCCTCCTTGTCCGAGAGAATTAATAAAGTGCCTTTGTAGTTTTCGGGTTTGTAGTTATTCTAAGAACCCAAGATGAATTTGTTTCTACCCAAAATGGATCTGTAATTCCCCAAGTGGGATTGATTTCTTCCCTTAATGAGTTGTATTGTTTCTAATCTAATATAATTAATTTGTCGACAAAAAAAGTTTGGATTATGATATATATATATATATATATATAAAAGAAACAAGTAAATGTCGATTTTATAGGTCCCAAAGGACAAAGCTATTTTCGGATTAGCACAAATGCTTCTGTAAGTCAAGCTTTCACGACTCCAAGATGGAATCGTCTACGGCCACACACAACTCCTTCATGCGACCTCTTGTCATTCTTTAAAGCCTACCCCAGGCCTAAAGAATCAGCCTTAAACGATGAATCTCTATGGTTAACCAACGACAAGGTTTCCAAGTCATTTTCATCTACTCTGACAAGAGACACGATAAGAAACATAGGCGCTCTGGTCAATTGGTTCAGTTTAGTCTGGTATAAGGGCCATATCCCGAGACAAGCGTTCCACCTTTGGAAATCCTGTCACGATTGACTACCTACACGTTCTAAGCTAGCTCTATAGGGAATAGTTTCAGAATACTCTTGTCTGCTATGTGATACTTACCCGAAGACTAGAGTTCATCTCTTTCTCTATTGTTCTTTTTTTTGTTTCGGGTTTGAAGCAACATTCTCTCAAGGTTGCGTCTACAAGGATCTTTTTTTCACTCCTGGTCTTCCTTCCTCACATGGTCACTGCATCACTCAGCCACAACACCACCTACGCTTTGGAAGGTCATTACACACGTGACGCTATACAACATATGGAGACAAAGGAATAACAAAATCCACAACAACCAACCCATTGACGATGCAACCATTTTCAAGCATATTGACAAGGAGGTCCGCAACATTATCAATGCAAGAAGACCAAGGAGAAAATTTTAAATTTTAATTGAGCTATTGCTTTATTGAATCTTCCTGTTAATGTTTTAACAAAAGTTGTTTCTACTGTTTTTTTTTTGTTAAAAAAACATTTTAGGCTATTCATGTAACCTTTTTTCATTTTAGTAAGTAAATGTTTGAGTTTCTTGTTGCTACCAATGTAGGTATATATATATATTTTGCTTTATGTATATAGTGTTGGTGCTTTAAGAAGTAGAAGTTTCAAAGTTGTGTGCATGACTGCATGTTTTTTAGTACAAGAGTTTTAAACTTAGCGAGAATTTAATTTTTTTTTCTGCATTAATTTTAGATTGGTTAACATGGATGATAGGTGGAGCTCATGTCAAGGTGAGTACCTAGCATCTTCCAAAGAGAGTGCCAAAAGTGACCTAAGAACTGAGAATCTGAAACTATAGATGTTGGCAACCCATGTAGTCGGTAAACGTCACGAAAGAAGAGCATGGCAACTTGGACAACATCTGTTGTCCGTTTACACAGGAAAAGGTGAACCATCTTGGAAAAACGATCAACAATAACAAAGATTGAGTCAAACCCCTTTTGTGTGCGAGGAAGATCCATCAAAAATTCATGCTAATATCTGACCAAGGTTGTGTTGGGATAAGTAAAAGAAGGTAAAGACCGACGTTAGTTGCATGTCCCTTTGACGTTTGACAAGTCGTGCATCGTTCTACAAAACTCTCAACATCACGTCTGAGGGTTGGCCAATATTAGGACTGAGTGAGTAAATGCAAAGTTTTGTACGACCAATATGACATTCATTATGTATTTCAGCAATAAGTTGGTGCAGAAGGCTACAATCAAGAATGCATAGACGATCACCCTGAAAAAGAAACCCATCATGAACTATGAAATCGTGTAATTGACCAGCCTGCATGTCAAGAAAAACGAGACAAAAAATCATCAGATTCATACATTTCGGCGAAAGTTGCAAAGCTCAGGATTAAAACATGAATAACAGATAGTAACGAATGTTGACGACTCAATGCATCAACCAAAAGATTAGAAACTCTCAACGTATGTTTGATGACATACATAAATTGTTATAAATAAGAGACCCATGAAGCATGATGATATGAGACTTTATCTTGGCTACGTAAGTGTTTCGAGGCATCGTGATCTGTAAAAAGAACAAATTCCTTGTGGAAAAGTTAATGTCTCCAGTGCTTGATTGCTTGAACCACTACATAAAATTCAACATCAAAAGTACTATAACGAAGGCGAGCTCCAGATAAATTTTCACTAAAGAAGGCAATTGATCGGTTGCATTGACTTAAGACTGCTCCAATTCCTATTTTGGAGGCATCACTTTGAAGCTCAAAGACTTGAGCAAAATCTGGGTAGATCTAGAATCAGAGCTGTAATCAACTTCGTTTTGATGATTTCAAAAGCGTTAGATGCTTCAGGTGTCCAAGTGAAGACACCACCGCGACAAATGCAATAAATGAGAGGCGCCATTAAGCTGCTAAATTGCAGTAAAAATCATCGATAGAAAGAGGTTACACCACGAAAATTTTGCGTTCCTGATAACGTAATTGGAGTAGGCCAGGACTTGGTCACTTCAACTTTACCGAGATCGACGGCAAGTCCTTGTGCGGAGACAATGTAACCAAGGAAATTAACTTGAGGAGATACGAATTCACACTTCTTTAGCATGGCGAAAAGCTTATCGCGACGGAGAACAAGAAGTACCTCTTTCAAGTGTGCAAGAGGATCAACTAGTTACATACTTAAGATCAAAATATCGTCAAAATAAACGACTACAAATTTGGTGATAAAGGGTCATAGAGATTGAATCATGACGCGCTTAAAGGTGTTTGGTGCATTGGACAAACCGAAAGGCATAACAAGCCATTCAAACAGTTCTTCGTGAGTTGTAAATGCGAACTTCCCTTCGTCACATGGGCGGATGAAAATATGATTGTATCCACTACGAAGATCCAACTTTGAAAAATTCATCGCAGAACCAGTTTGATCCAAGAGATCTTCAAGACGAGGAATAAAAAATCTGCAGCGCACTATAATTTTGTTTATTGCATGACTATCGACACACATTTTCCAATATCCGTCTTTCTTTGGTATAAGTAATGCTGGGACTGCACATGGGCTCAAGCTTTCACGTAATTAGCCTTTCAAAACAAGATCCTCCACTTGATTAGGAAGAATAGCACCAGGAACAGGATCAATGTGATGCCGAGTGTCGCGTAGAGGAGGCAAGCCGGACGGTAACTTGTCTGGGAAGACGTATTGAAATTCAGCCAAAAGAACTATGAAGCTATCTAGAATCGATGGTAAGGATGAGACTGCATATGAGTTTATCCTATGCCCTCTACACGAAGATTGAGCTCGAAAGGTTTTCGCTGTAGTAGTAGAACTGGTTGGACGGTGTCCTTTGGTTCTCAAGTAACGAAGGTTGTAAAGTAAAATTACGGTCATTGTATCAAAAGTTGTAGGTATTACGATAACCATCATGTTGAACGCGATGATCAAATAGCCAAGGGCGTCCTAAGAAAAAGGTGTCAAACATCCATTGGTGCAACATGATATTGAATTTGGTCCTTGAATTTATTGCCAATGGAAAAAGAGATTAGAGCACGACTAATGATGTTTAATTTTGTCTTTTGATCTAACCATGCGAGTTTTTAAGGACAAGGATGCAATTTCGTTGGTAGTTTGAGTTTGGTGATGTCGTCTTTGGCTACCATGTTTCCCCTACTACCTGAATCAATGATAAACTTGCAAAATTTGCCGTCAATCATGCATTTAGAATGGAACAGGTTATGACGTTGTGGATCTTCTTCAATGAGACGAGGAACAAGACACACATAACAAACCATTAGACAAGGCCCATGATCAGTGACAAGATCTTCTGTTTCTTCAATGGTTTATGCAATTTCTTTATCATAAATGACCTCGACATCGTTACCAGATGCATAAAGTAAGAGACTACAGCGATTACGAGTGGGGCAATTAGCTTGGGGATGACCGATTTCTCCATATGAAAAGCAACAAAGAGAGCTTGGCCGAGAAGCGGTTTTTGTCTGCAAACGGAAAAATGGTGATACAAGCCCATTGGACAAGAAAGAAGTTGATGCAATCATGGAAAACAAGGAATTAGGAGGTGAAGATGATGAAGAGGATAAACTTGTAGCTGAAGATGAGCATAAAAAGGAATGCACTTTGGATCAAAGAAATCAATGTTATTTATCTGTTTGCTATTTGTGCAAGGTACAATGGCAGGAGATAGTGAAGAAGGAATTGAAGGATCCAATACTCAGATTAATAAGTTATGTGTAGAAGCTATAATTGCTCAGTTGTCCAAGATGATGGATGAGAAGATTGAGGCTAATAATAAAGCTAAAAGAAACTCTGTTTCAGGCCATGATTCAAAAAAATCTAGGAGAAGAAGAACTCACATAGAACAAAACAAAAATCAAGGTGGGTTTAATCAACCACATCAAGATAGATCGCTGAAGATTTCTATGAAAGTAGGATAAATACTTCTCACAACAGCCGTAGGGGTCATAGAAGAGGTAGAGAGGAAATGAGGCCTAGACCATAAAACTTTGATGGTTTAAAGTTAAGAATACCACAATTCTATGGCAAGAGTGATCTAGATGCTTATCTAGATTGGAAGACAAAGATAGAACTGGTTTTTGTTTGCCAAAAATACACAGGAGAAAACAAGATTAAATAGGCAGCCATTGAGTTCCATGATTATGCATTGAGTTGGTGGGATCAACTAGTGACTACTCAAAGAAGAAATCAAGACTATCCTGTGCAAACTTGGACATAAATAAAAAATCTTATGAGGAGAAGGTTTGTTCTTACCTATTACTGCATATATTGCATCAAAGACTAAGGAGACTTGTGCAAGGTAATAGGAGTGTGAGTATTTTCAGGAGCTGGAAACTCTCATAATTATAGCCAATGTACAAGAAGATCGAGAAGCAACTTTGTCAATATTTATTGGAGGATTGAACTGAGAAATACACGACAACCTTGAATTACATCCCTATGAATAACTTGAAGAGATGGTGCACAAGGCTGTACTTATTAAACAACAACTCAAGAGAAAGAACATTTCAAGATCAAACTATGGAGCTGGTCATTCAAGGTCAAATTATCATAAGGACAACAAGCCTAATTTCCAAAAGGAATATTTAAGACCAAGTCAATCTCAATCTCAATATGCCTCTAAAGATGAATCTAAGTACAATCCAATTTTTGATAAAGGAAAATCAATCACAAGGTCAAGTAAATCAAATTCTGTCCAATGTTTCAAGTGTTAAGGAAGATGACACTATGAAAATGAGTGTACCAACAAGAAGGTCATGGTTCTTTTGGAAAATGGTAAAATAGATTCAGAAGAAGAAGAAGCACAAACTAAATCAATATCTTATGAAGATTATGAACCACCAGAAATTGGTAATTTACTTGTTGCAAGAAGAACATTGAGTCTACAACCTAAAGAAGAAGAGAAAGAGCAGAGTGAAAACTTGTTCCATTCAAGATGCTTTGTACAAGATAAAGTATGCAACATTATTATTGATGGAGGTAGCTGCACCAATGTAGCTAGTACTACCATGGTTAACAAGCTTGGAATTACAACTCGATAGAATCCTAAGCCTTACAAGCTTCAATGGATCAATGAAGATGGAGAAATGAATGTAAGCACTCAAGTAACAGTTCCAATTCACATAGGTAAGTATGAGGACAAAATTATATGTGATGTATTACCTATGGAAGCTGGACATATCCTGGTTGGAAGACCTTGGCAATCAGATATGAGAGTTATCCATGATGGATACACTAACATGCATACTTTTGAGTTTAAAGGAAGAAAAATAACTCTCACTCCTCTAAGTCCACAAGAAGTGTATCAAGATCAACTCCATCTTTAAAAGAGTGTTGAACATGATAAAAAGAAGTCCAATTTCATTGCCAAATCAGGGGATATCAAGAGAGCTTTACATTTCAAACAACCTGTTTTGTTATTTGTGTTTAAAGAAGTTCTTAGTAGTTTGTCTAACATACCATCGGATCATCCGAGTGAACTAAAAGATCGTTTCCAGCAATATCAAGATATCTTCCCTGAAGATAATCCTATAGGTTTACCACCTATTAGAGGAATTGAGCACCATATTGACTTTGTTCCAGGAGCATCATTACCAAATAGACATGCATATAGAACCAATCTAGTTGAAAAAAGAGCTTCAGAATCAAACAGATGAGCTAATGCATAAATGACATATTAGGGAGACCATGAGTCCTTGTGCTATACCATTTTTACTTGTTCCTAAAAAAGATGGAAGTTGGAGAATGTGTGTAGATTGCAGAGCCCTCAACAACATCACTGTAAAGTATTGCCACCCTATTCCTAGACTTGATGATATGTTAGATGAGTTACATGGTTTGAAAAAATCTTTTCTAAGATAGATCTTAAAAGTGGATATCATCAAATTAGGAAGAACGAGAGGGATGAATGGAAAACTACATTTAAAACTATACATGGGTTAAATGAATGGTTAGTCGTGCCATTTGAGCTTACTAATTCACCTAATACTTTCATGAGATTAATGAACCATGTTCTTAGAGCATTCATAGGACATTTTGTGGTAGTATACTTTGATGACTTCTTGATTTATAGCAAGAGTTTAGAAGATCATGTGCAACATGTACAATTTTGTTTTGGATGTTCTTAGAGAGGAGAAAATCTTTGCTAACTTAAGGAAATGCACATTTTTCATAGATAACCTTGTCTCTTTAGGTTTTGTTATAAGTGCAGCAAGTGTTAAAGTAGATGAAGAAAAGATTAAAGCAATCAAAGAATGCCAAGTCCCAAATCTATAGGTGAAGTAAGGAGCTTTCATGAGTTGGCTAGGTTTTATAGGAGATTTGTGAAGGATTTAAGCACTTTGGCAGCACCATTAACTGAAGTAATCAAGAAGAATATATGATTTAAATGGGGGCCAGAACAAGAAGATGCATTTCAGAAGCTTAAGGATAAACTAACCAATGCAATCAAAGGTGTTAAAGTAGATGAAGAAAAGATTAAAACAATCAAAGAATGGCCAAGTCCCAAATCTATAGGTGAAGTAAGGAGCTTTCATGGGTTGGCTGGGTTTTATAGGAGATTTGTGAAGGATTTAAGCACTTTGGCAGCACCATTAACTGAAGTAATCAAGAAGAATGTAGGATTTAAATGGGGGCCAAAACAAGAAGATGCATTTCATAAGCTTAAGGATAAACTAACCAATGCACCATTACTTATACTTCCTGATTTTCTCAAAACGTTTGAAATTGAATGTGATGCATCAAGTATAAGTATTGGAGTTGTGCTTATGTAAGAATAGAAGCCTGTTGCATATTTAGTGAGAAAATTGGAAGAGCCATTTTGAACTATCCAACCTATGATATGGATATGTATGCTTCGGTGAGAGCTTTACAAACTTGGCAACACTACCTATGGCCTAAAGATTTTGTGATACATTCAGATCATGAGTCCTTAAATCATTAGAAAGGCCAGCAAAAATTAAACAAAAGGCATGTCAGGTGGTTTGAATTTATTAAAACTTTTTCATATGTGATCAAGTATAAGAAATGTAAGGAAGATGTTGTGGCTGATGCCCATTCTAGGAGGTATACTTTGTTAAGTACTTTAGATGCAAAACTCTTAGGATTTGAACATCTTAAGGAGCTATATTTCACATACTCTGATTTTCAGGAAGTCTTTAAGCAAAGTGAGAAGCATGTTTCGGACCATTTCCACAAGCATGGGGGATACCTCTTTTATGATAATAGACTTTGTATTCCTAATTGTTCTGTTCGTGAGTTGTTAGTTAGGGAAGCTCATGGTGGATGACTAATGGGTAACTTTGGAAGAGATAAAACTCTTAAAGTAATGCAAGACCACTTCTATTGGCCAAGAATAAAAAGAGATGTAGAGAACATCTGCTCCAAGTGTATCAACTACAAACAGGCTAAGTCAAAGGTTCAATCCCATGGTTTGTATACTCCTTTGCCTATACCCTCTCATCGTTGGCATGATATTTTTATGGACTTTGTGGTAGGACTACCTAGAACTAAAACTGGAAAGAATTACATCTTTGTGGTAGTTGATAGGTTTTCTAAAATGGCTCATTTCATTTCTTGTCATAAAACTGATGATGCATTGCATGTGGAAAATATGTTATTTAGGGATGTTAGATTGCATGGAATGCCTAAAACAATCGTGTCGGATAGGGTCACTAAATTGTTGAGCTATTTATGGAAAAAATTAAGGAGTAAATTAGGCACTAAACTTTTGTTTTCAAGTACATGTCATCCCCAAACCAATGGGCAAACTGAAGATGTTAATAGGGCATTATCTGCATTTTTTAAGGCTTTGATTAAAAAGAATATTAAAACTTGGGAAGAATGTTTGTCTCGTTCTGAATTTGCATATAACCATTCAATGCATTATGATTCTAGCTACTCTCCATTTGAACTAGTTTATGGATTTAATCCTCTTACATCATTGGATTTAACCTCTTCGCCTTTAAGTGAAAGAGTGAGTACCAATGGTAAAAGAAAGGCTGAATTAGTGAAGAAGTTACATGAGAAAGCTAAGGAGAACATATAAGTTAGGAGTAAACAATATGCAGATCAAGCAAACAAGCATAGGTGTAATTTGGAGTTTGTAGTGGGAGATAGAGTTCGAATACATTTTAGGAAAGAAAGATTCCCAGCTGAAAGAAAGTCTAAACTAATGCCACAATTTGATGGTCCATTTCAGATCATTAAGAAGATTAGCTCCAATGTGTATCAATAGGATCTACAAGGTAAGTATGCTATTAGCAATAGTTTCAATGTTTTTGATTTGTTTCCTTTTGTTCCAAATGATTTGGATTTGAGGACAAATCCTTTTCAAAAGGGAGGGGATGATACAACCCCATTGGACAAAAAACAAGGAGTCGATGCAATCATGGACAACAAGAAATTAGGAGTTAAAGATGATGACGAGGATAAGCTTGTAGCTGAAAATGAGCATAAAGAGGAATGCAATTTGGAGATACCAACTGGTCTTATGAGAAGATCAAGAGCTAATAGACTTTCTAGAGCACTTAGGTAGGTTCTAATCAGTTTAAGCACTTGAGCTTTGAAGATAATCCAACAGTAACACATTGCACCCAAGTTCAAAATTGATCAATAATTGGGTAAGTATTCAGTTTGTAGTCCTTTTCCCAAGCTTGTTTTTGTCCCAATAGGTTTTCCAAGTTTAGTTTTTGATGATGAAAGTTGGATACTTCATAATGATCCATTATTGATAAAAAAAGACCAAGAGAAGATAAACAAAGGCCCAAACACTTCAAATTCGAATATGGTGCATGCACAACATTTGTTGAAGTGTTCTTCTCACTCTTTCATGTATGGAATTCGAATTTCAAGTCTCCTTCTCTCCTACATGCATGAACCCTCTTATTTTCTATTTATTATGGTTGTAGAACTCATTTTAGACTCAACTATCTTTTATCAAAATTTTTTTCTAATTTGGTTTCAGATTTGGTGTGTAATATCCATTTTTGTTTGATCTTTAGGTGTGTAATATACTAAGATCACCATGTGTATCAAGGGCCTTTCGTAGCCTTTTTGATTTCCTATCGATCCATTTTCTATCCACAATCCATCACTCATCACGTTCATCATCCACTCCAATCTGTCCAAAATCATTTTCACCATCAAAACAACATTATTCCGCATCCATTCTGTTTAAGGGTTCAAAGTGTGTTCGGTTGTAAGGAGAACTTTGTCAAATGGATATATCACCTTTGGGAGGGAGATATGCATCAGCTGAGGTGGCAAGTGACTGAGTACGGGACGGACGAGGTGTGGACCAAGAAAAGTCTTTCTTGGTTTGAGTTTCAATGGTGAGTGCTTGTTGATGGGATTCCGACAAGGTCGCTGGGTTGAACAAATTGATTGTTTGCTGAATTTGATGACGAAGGCCTGCAGGGAATTGAGCCACAAGTTGTCTTTCAGAATCGTGAATATCAACCCGAGTAAGTAGTAAGAAAAATTTTGGTTGAATATTCAGCGACAGAACGAGGTCCATGACGAATATTATGTAATCGCTGGAACATCAGTTGATCATAGTTGTACGGTAAGAATGTTTTCTTGAGTTTTGATTTAAGCTTATCGTCATGGTCTTAGGTTTCCAAAGGTGAGCTCGTGTACTTTTAAGTTGCGTCCACCATGCTGTTACCCTATTGCGAAAGCTCAATATAAAGAATAGGAACACATTGATCCATTGGTGCTCTTTTGAATTCAAGAATCTCTTCAACTATGACAACCCAATCGAGAAGTTCTTCGACTGATGGAACTCCGAAAGCTCTGTTTTGAAGCCAGTTTCCTATTGACATCCAATACTGTTCCTGTTACCAGCTCCACGTTGATTCTTGAGTTGGGAATTTCTTCTTCTTCGCCGTGTCCATCGGTGTGGTTGTTGGTGGCGAAACCATCAGGGGTTGGTGGCGCGTTGCATTGAACGGTGAGGTTTTGTAGGGTGGTGGATATAGTTTGCATCCGAGCTTGAAGCTCAGAGATTACATTACATGTGATTTTTGCTTCGGTTCGAACGGACGCTTGACGAGGTCTTGCCGTTGGAAAAAAATTCTAAGGAACATAGCAAAGCTCTGATATCAACCTGACGCTAATTCAGCTCAATCTAGGAATTTATGTTTAAATCTCCAGAGACCTGACTTCTTAAGTGGATGAACTTAATCGGAATCAACACAAGGCTTTCGAATTGATTAAAAAATTGAATCAATGCAAGACTTTAGAGAAATCTACAATTTATATTCTTTCAAAACTAAATATTAAAGCCAACGTATAACACCTTATATAGAAATTCTAATTAAAAAAATCTAATAAGAAAAAAGAAAATCATAAAAAGAAAAGGAAATCTAGGAAAAGCCAACGTAAGAGACGAGTAGTTTTTTGGTGGTGAAGTAATCATGATGCTGCATCACATATGGAGAGGAGCTGAGACAAACACTACAAAGAATCAGCCAATTCCTGACGGATTTTAACCGTCGGATGTAGATCGCCAGTTTTCGAAATTCCGTCAGGAATTACCAACGGATTTTTTCCGTCAGGAAATTACCAACAGTTGAATGGTGTTTGTTTCTAGAACATAAAACATGTTTACAAGACTTACTAACGGCTAATGATTAGTTCATGGTTATCAATTTGTCTTTCATTTTGGTTACAATATATATATATATATATATACAGTTTTGATGGGCAGGAGTTTGCTCCCTACAAGCAAATCTCCACGTCTCTTCATGGCAAAACTACTTGTTTCATTTGTTGATTAAGCTTAAGATTGTATGAAGAAAACAAGACTACCTAGTTAGAGAGCACATAACACAATATTGTAAGTAAAATGATTCTTCTAAATGTAGAAATGTGTATATAGAATGAATACGTTCCATATGAGCTGAATTTGTATAAGTTGAAGAGTAATCTCGTATAAAACAGCAGCTTAATATATATATATATATATTGATAATTAATAATTAATAGCCAACTTAATATTTCCATTTCGTCTATGTACATACTGATAGTTGACAGTATATATATATATATATTCACCTTCATAATCTTACAATATATATACTAGACTAAACTAGGACTCACATGATATGCGGAAAAAATAAATTATTTTAATTTTAAAATAATAATACGTGTGATTATATATTTCAATCGATCTTAAAATCCAATTTTAGTTATTATTAGATTTGTGTGTAATCTTAATTATAAGTATTTATAGTTAAATTATATTATCCAAAATTATGAAAAATCATTATCTATACATTTCAAAAATATATATGTAATATCAATACCTAAAATTGAAAGTTAAAAATGAATAACATTATTCTATTGAAAAAATATTTATCTTAAAATACGGAATTTTTGTTATCTTTTTAATAATTCTCTAGAGTTAAGACTTGTAAATCTTAAAGTTGAACAAACTAACGTGAAAAACATAAATTTTTAATATACAATATCAAGATAATTAATACTATTACCATAGTCATGATAGCATTCACTATTGTTAATATTTATATTAACATATGTTGCGATTTTATGGTTTTAAACAAAGATAAAATCTCTGTATATTTTTTACTTTTCTAATTTTATACTATTAATCTTCTATACATTCATTTAATCTTATAATATATATATATATATATATATATATATATATATATATATATATTTT
>OVBE01001556.1:13044-35793 GCA_900406425.1 Iberis pinnata
TTTTACAAAATGTTAAAACTAATATAACATATGTGGTTTTTATTCTAAAAATATATATATATACATATATTTTACTTTTCAAGTTTTATACTATTACTATTTTATACAATGTATATTTTTGTTATTTTAATAATATAATTTATGGTTAAGTTATAAAGTAAATATTTGTTTTATTATGTTTGTTATATGTAGTTTCAATTAAAAAAGCAATATGTATTTTTATTTTATCTTTTATAAAAGTAATAAATTAATAATAAGAAAGTTTCCATTGTTTTAAAATACTATGTTAACACACATCATAATCTTAAGGGTAAATTATTGTTACTACCATAAAACTTGGTTAGTTTACCAAATATACCATATTGGTATAATTTGTGGTCAAATGCCATATGTTACTTCGAGCCAATTTACTTCAATTGCCCTTCTGTAATTGAAAACAAAACTTCACCCATCTCTCGAGAAAAGTGAGATACAGCTAAGGTACGAAGTGACTTGTCTTATAAGGGCTTTGGATAGAGTGATTCGAGAACTTTAAAGTTAACAAGGCAGAGAAAATTTGTTAACTTTAAAAAAAAAAGAGAGAGAAGGGAATGTCGTTGTCGGTTAAAAAGAAGCTCCGTTTCGGTGACGATCAGCCGGGACCAACTATTGGCGACCAACCGGAGGTGCCAATTTTGTTCGGCGTAAGTACATAAACGGGGTCCTTGCTGATTTTATCTCCCGTTGCAGCACTTAAGCCGGCTGATTCACCTACTCGTCCAAAGGGAACTCAGGAATCTGATCCTGTCCCGCACACTGCAGCGCCAACTGGAGGAACAGTGGATAGCCCAAATGTCCACCAATACGTAATGTCTACCGTGCACAAGAGCAATAGTTCTCCGAGTCAGGTGGGTATCATGGGTCTGAGAACATCATAATATTATTGCCCGGTGTCATGTGAGTTAAAAAAATATGTGATGATAGCCTTATATGTCCATCATGTTTGAAATATAGGGTGAAAATGAAGATGACACCAGTTTCTATGTTGGAGGAGAATTTGAAATATGTAGGCGACGTGAAGATTCGAATTCTAGTGATGACGACTACACGTACGCAGGTTGCGCAACACCACCCCTATCGAGTGACCCAAAAGTGCACAAGGCTTTAAGTAATGCGGCTCTCGAGAAAGCCTGCATGGATCTGTTACGTTGTATTGGTCTTTGGGACTTCCACATCCAGTTGGAGAAGGTAAGTACTATGTACAACCCCCCTTATAGCATGGATACACTAAGTGGACAAAAGTCTGTGGACATTTGTTACTTACACTTTGTGGACAAATGCGTAGGATGCTGGAGGCCAAGACACGTTTATTGCTATTCCAACTGAAGCCAATCTTGAACACCTTGATCAAAACCCAGTAGTGGTAATGTTCTTGTAAAAAAAACTCTATATCACAATCAAATATTTTCAAAAGCTGACACAGTGGACAATACACACATTATGGACAAAATCACCCATTTGTACAAGGGAATAAAATCAGTGTAATGTTGTAGGTATCCTCCGAAATTGGGATAGAATAACAAGTGGAAGAGGGAGAAGACATGCAAGTTGCGAATGTATGCGACGTGCAGTTGGTTGACCCACAAAACTATTGTCCACATGTTTTGTATTGAACCTTGAACGAGTTTACACATCTTACACTGTGGAAAATACATACATAATGGACAAAAATGCGCTGTTGTTGTAGGAATTTTTGAAAGGGGTGTACAGGAGCATGAGGAAGAAGGAGTAGACATCCAAGTTGTGAAGGTATGCTAGAACTCAAAAGAACCTGTTGTATACATGAATTGAATATAATGCTAAAACAAGTCAGAATGCCTAATGTTGGATTGCATGACGGTTCGGAAGTTGCCAAAGCAGGGGTCGGCGATGTGATGGTTAGTATGACAAAATACTGTCACGTGGATGTGGACAAAATATAGATACTCTAACATATGATATATACCCTTCGTCATGACCCAGGTTAGTCAAGGTGCAACGGAACATGGGCAAGATGAGGGAGAGGGGGGAGATAACTGTACTCAGAAGTAGCGGTTATTTGCGAGAATGATTTAGGGGCTTTTTTAATAATTTTTTTCAGGAGATAACTGTACGATGAAAGTTTTTTGTAGAACACACTACCTATGTAATCGGAGTATGATGTTTGATGTATTGGTACAAGAAATTAGCTATGTATGTTGGTCATCTTTTAGTACCATGGACCAGTCATCATAATGGATAAGCAAAACTTTGGTTTTAAAATGAGACTATAATGTTTGATGACTTTTATAAGGATTGATGCATATTATTATTGCTATGCAGTGTATTTTATTGTTTCTAACGATTGAAAAGATGTAGGTGTTATGTATATGGCACCTACTATGATGAATTTTTTGTGGACATAACCCATATAAGTGGACAGACGTAAATGAGGTCGGCAAGCGTTGACAATCGACATAATTATCTTTGAGTTTACAATTTGTTGGTGCTTTTTGTAATGGAATTTTTTTTATAAATTTATGTACGAGGACATTTTAGTTGATGAATTTATTGGTTTCACTAATATACGTGGACATACGTAAATAATGTGGACGTTTCTTCACGATGGACGTACATTACTTATTTTTTGAGAATGTTTAATTTTTTTTGGTAATGTATGAGGACCTAGGGTGATGAATTTTTTTGTTTCACATAACCCATATTCGTGGGCAGACGTAAGTGTAGTGGACAAAGTTATAACAATGGACATACTTGTCAATGAAGATTGTCTATGTTTTGCGTTTACCCTGACTTGATTGTGGATGAACCTAAATAAAATGGACGAGTCTAGAGAATGAAAATTAAAAATTTCGTTGTAGATTCGAAATTAAAGCACTACGAGAAAAGGGAAAAGCATAACTTAAAAAATAAATAAAATTGTCATATAAATTTACAACTACTCCTACTATTTCGGTTCTGTTTGATTTCAAAAAAATTGTCGGGTGTTAGTGGTGTTACATGTGGATTACTTACAACAATTGCCACTTTGTCTCGGTGTTAAAAATTAAATAAACAAATTCATATCTATTCTTCTCTCTAAACTAACTCGGTAACCGTGTCAAAAAGTGGTCTTCTTTCTTGCAGCGTGAAGTCAAAATCGCACTGAGAAAAATAAGTTCGGAAGTTTTATGTCGTCTTTCCGCCGTCCGTGCCAACTGAGAAGAAGGCGATGTCTCTGTCAGCCGGCATTACAACGGAAACAACCAATTTACAACCACCGGGTTTGAGCCCGGAGACTACGGACGAGAAAACACTTTGAAGTGTGTCTACCGGTACTTCAAACGTCGATTTAACCGTTGAATCTTGTCCGGCCAAGAAAACTAGAGGAAGATCGACCACGAAAACATATAAAAAAGGTCGTCGCCGACGGTGTCCACGGGGAAACAATGTCCACATTTGTGGGCGGGGGTGCCCCGGGGAAAAGTGTGCAACTTCATTTTAACCAACCCTCGATGAACTCGTGTAAGGAAGGTGGACCGGAAGTGGTGGGGAAAAGCGACGAGGCTTCGGGTGGACACGAAAACGTCCACAGAGTTACGGTTGCAGAAGAAGAGACCATAGTAACCAGAATGGACCAGGTGGACGGAAGGATGGAAGTGGTGTCTACAGAGCCAGATCCAGGGGTTGTCCAAAAAGTGGGTGGACAACGAAACATCTCAGATTTAGTGGACAATCGCACACAATCTTTGTCCACAGAGGGTGAGACCGTATAAATCCGTGCGGATCAGGTGGACGAAAGGAGAGAAGTGGTGTCTACAGACCAAGATCCAGGTCTTCTCCCCAAAGCGGGTGGACAACCAAGTGTCTCAAATGTGGTGGACAGCCATACAAACATGATGTCCACAGAGAGTGTACATAATCCTGTCCACGCAACTGAAATTACAGCAGGTGGAGAAGAAGAAGGCCATGTTCGGGCCAATATCAGCAGAGCTAGTGTCCACCAAGAAGTCTCCAACAGAAGTGTTCGTACCAATCGATATCCCCAATGTTCAATATCATCAGAAGAAGCCATCCCATCTCCAATAGAGTCGCCAGTCAACCAATCGCAGTGGATTAGGTTGGAGACTTCACGCCTTCCCCATAGGCTGTTTGCTGTTGATCGATATACCCCTAGTGGGAGGATTAACTCTTACTCAAAGCCAGAGTTTCTCCTTGACCTGGTCGAGGCTCTTGAAGGGACGGAAGCTTTGGATTTTTTGAAGTCTTCGGCTTTTGGTCATTTGCTAAATATGCCGGTCCGGAATGCATCATTATTGGGGAAATTGGTACATCAGATGCTCTGTCGCTCATTAGTTACACATAAGAAGTATGAATGATGATTTTTTTTTGCTGGATCACCTTTTTGCTTGTCTCTACGCGAGTTTGGGATTGTCACTGGACTTAATTGTGGTCCATATCTGGAGAAGGAAGTTCTTGATAAATTACAGAAGCCAGTTAACCCCAAACAACCATACTGGAATAAACTAATAGACAGCAAGAAGAAAATTTTTCTCATGGTAGATACTGTTGATTGGCTGAAGAAGGACAAGAGACAACCGGATTCAAAGAAAATGCCACATTGGAGAAGAGTTCGACTTGCGTTGGTCGTTATAGTTGAAGGTATTTTGCTGTGCTTAACCAATCCTTTGAGGCCTTCTAACAATATTGTCGAGATGGTTAAAGACCTAGAAGCTTTCCAGAGTTACCCGTGGGGACGCGACTCGTTCCTACTAACTATAGAGATGGTAAAAGTTGGTAAATATTGCAAAGATGTTGAGAAGCTAAGAGAGAAGCTAAACCAGTCCCATCTAACAACACATGGGTTCACTTTGGGCCTGCAGCTTTTTTTCTACGCCGCCATCCCTCAACTTCTGAAGATATTGCCGAAGGCGGATTCCATTGATCACGATTTCACCCACAAGTATATTCTTAGTTTGCCGGCGTGCAAAAGTTTCCACAATGAGAACATACTACAAATTGAGAATTCGCCTAATGTAAGTCTTAATGTTTTACACCAGCAATGTATTAATGTTGATTAAATTTACTAATGCATTTTGTATTTGGGGTTTTCCAGATGTATGTGAAACTGCTGTTACTCGTCGATGACCACACTTACACAGAGGCGAATGACTATTGGGTGGACAAGGTTGAAGACTTTGCTCTTGATTACATGGAAAGTCTGTTGGCGGACGAGTTTAGATTTGAAAGAAACATGTGGCCAGGTGGTTCAACGAAATTTAATCCCATTTTCGAGTTGCCGGTTGGTGAGAACAAGGGGAAGAAAGCTAAGGCTTTAAACCTCGCCCCAAAGAAGAAGCGTGTTGCAGATGCCCCTGCAATATCTAAGGTCAGAACAAGGGAAGGGATAGAGTCCACAAGTTGTCCACAAAGTCAATCTGGTTCAGAAGAAGAAGAGATTCTCTGCGCAGAAGATGTTTACAAACATGTTGAGGGGATGTTGCTGTTCACAAAAAAGAGGTTGAGGTGATTATTGTGGATCAAACACAAATTATCATGAATTTAGTTGAGAGCGAGAAGGCAAGGATGAAGGACGAACTAATGGACGAGATTATAAGTCAGATGCGTAAGTGGGGGAATTATCCCCCCAGGTTCCCCTTCGAGTAATCAGTTCACCTTCTTTGACAATACCAGTCCTTCAAGGCATTAGCCAATAGTGGGAGGATCGACGTACGAGAAGGTGGATTTTGATGAGTATCCAGGGGTTAAGAACATCCTAACAGAGTTATCACGTCAAGTAAGGGCTTAATTAATACATAATACTAGATTAAAAGCCTTTGTGTTTAGAAATTGTAACATCCGAAATTATTTCAATGCAGCATGTCGTTATGTCCACCTCACATGAAGTGGACGAAGGTCAACCAAAGCCGATGTCCACTAATAATGTAAATAATCGCGAACATGTATATTACAACTTAGTGACTTTCTTTAACCTGAAATGAAGAATTGGAAGTTGCAGTTGTAAGTAGAGGAGATTGGTATAACTAAATAGCTGATGGACGAAATAGTTAAACTAATTATGTCCACCCAACAGTTGTATGTCCAACAAGCACTAAATCTTTTGAAATTCAGGTTGGTGATGAACCTCGTACGACAGACATTGTGTCTGGAATTGATGAGGCAGGTGGAGAAGAGAATATGGTACGTAAACTAGAAAACAATTAAAGTTGGTGTGGTAGTTATAATATATATTGGATAATGGCAACCTAAATAGTTACAATGAATTGATTTGTATTATATTTTATTTTGATGTAGGATGAGAGTGAGTCTGGAACCGATTCAAATGACGAACCAGAGGATGAAGTTCGTGCAGAGGAGGTGGCTGCGCCTCCTACCGAAACGACTCTCGGTCAACCTTATGTGCCATCATACGAACAAGATATTGTAGTCGGGAGGACAGACATTGGGATTGGAAATGGCAATGCAGGGGTTGATGGAGTGAGTGTAAGTAGAAGCATATTGTTTCCATTGTGGACAATATTATATAGATCTTGTTGTCCAGCATTTTTGTTATATGTCCACTGACACAGATTGATGAATCTCAGGATGCTGATCCAGCGGGTAGGACAAAGGAGGTGGCTGCGCCTACTACCAATACGACTCTCAGTCAAACTTATGTGGCATCATACGAACAAGATGATGTAGTCGGGAGGACAGACATTGGGATTGGAACTGGCAATGCAGGGGGTGATGGAGTGAGTGTAAGTAGAAGCATATTGTTTCCATAGTAGACAACATTATATAGATCTTGTGGTGGTAAGTCTTGTACAATAGAGTTAAGAAGATGCAAATGTAAATGGTTACAATGAATTATTAGGTAAATGTGTATTGGTTGTTGTAGGATGAGGATGAAGATAGTGATTCTGAAACTGATTCAAATGACCATCCAGAGGAGGATGTTGATGTAGACGCCGGCATACAAGTTAACACACCCGTATCCAGAAAATGGGCTGGTAGAAGAATACAAAGGATTAGGAAACGACCTAGAAGATATGACGACACACATACACCACGCCGGTGCCACATACACCCGTCTATGGGAAAGCTAGATCCTAACATTGAGAAGAAATTTCTTGCGAAGCTCAAGGCCTACAAAGAGAAGTAAGTTGTTAAATGTATATAATTTAGAATGCTTACTAAACCCTAATGCATTCTCATTTTGTACCAGAGAGTACATCATTGATGGCCATCATGTGAAAAGTCATTCTTTAATGAAATCTCGAAGCTGAAACAATGGGTCGACAGCAGCGTAAGACCCAATACCTGTCAATTATATGTGGACGTGGACACGTCGACTCACATAATAATTTATTACATCCCTACCTACCTTTTTTTAACAATGTTTTATGTACAGCACATTGATCCTCTCCTAACGCTTCCGTGGAGAAAGTTGGGGAAAATCTAGTGGCGAAGAGGGTGGTTATATCCGATGCGTTTTTCACAAGGTTGCTGACCGCGGATTACCAAAAGTTAAAAAATGCAAAAAACAAAGGTGCGTGGACGTGGAACAGCACGATCCGGAATTATGTGCGTGGTTTTGTCCCTGAGTGCTTCAACAAGCTAGCATGGTATACCGATGTAGACAAGGTTTATGCCCCTATGAATTGGGAAAAAAATCACTGGTTTGCCTTAGTCTTTGATCTAGTGAATGGGGAGATTACGATTCTAGATCCCCATATCAGTGCAAATAGCGACAAGAAGTTGGAGACGTTAATGACACCGGTTGTGGACATGATTTCTGCGGCACTTACTCAGCTGGTCCATCCAAGCCTGGTTCCCACCCCCTCCCATCCACCTTTGTTTATGACAGGATTAAGGACGTTGCCCAGAATGAACACTCTGGAGATTGCGGTCCCTTATGCATCAAGTTTATTGAGCTTCATTGTCAGGACGCGGATTTGGTTGGAATCACTGAAGGTATGGTGGAAAACATGCATATGAATTACGCATTTGAACTTTATGAAGAATTCATTACTAGTATCAGGGAACCATGTTGTGTGCTATATCTTCTACTTGTGTTACTTCTATCTTAACTTAAATACTCTTGCTAGATTGCCTAATGTTTGTGGTTGTTCACTTTAATTATCGGTTAAGAAGTAAGATGTTTCTTAAAAAACACGGTAAAAAAAATACCGACGTTACTTATTTTGTCCACTATAACCCATGTGCAAAAAATAAGTCCACGCGTTTTCTACACGTCCACCAATTGACTCACGTGTCAATTCACAAAAGCCATATCGCCAATAACTAATAAATGTTTTCTTTTTGGGTGGAGGTTGATTTTAGCCATTATGGAATAAATGTTCTATTGTTGGTGGGTCTCTTAAATGTAATAATAATTATTGAAAAACACCATATCTATGTATCATATATCACCAGCTTTTCATTCTTACATATCTCATTAACAATGGGAGGTTTCTTCTTTTTCAATCAACCTAACCACATTCAAATCAAAATTTTCTCATTGGTTGAACAATCAGATTTCCAACATCTCGGTCCACTGATTGTTTCTGGAAAAGAATGTTGTAAGTTAGTGCACAATCATAGTGTCTTGAAGATTGCATCCCTACACATGCTTGAAAGCTTTCCTCAGTTTGCATCTACAGGCTCGAAGTTCCAACACTTCATTCACGCTTGTGCAGTAGCAGGTAATTATGGTGCTTGCTATTTGGAAGGTGTACGTTGGTTTGTGTGCGAAGGAGAAGTTGAATATGCCTTACACGCGTTGGATGTCGCAAACCCTCCGTCCACATCGTTCAAAATCAAGCTACTCAGGGCGTTACTGCTTTATTGTGATGGTAGTAAACACTTTGCCACAGGAAGGATCGTTCAGTTCCAAGAAGTCTCACCAACTTTGGAACACACTAGGTGTGTTGCCATGAAAATTGTCCACGACATTTGCACAATGTCCACAACAAACTTGTCAAGAAAAAGGCGCACATGCAAGATCATAAAAAGGTGTATACCCAGGTCAGTCAGGTTGTTTTGTAACAAGTGTAACAATTTAGCACGATGTCCTGCGTGTTTCCTTAAGTGGTTTGCATTCAAGTTATGGAAAAAATATTTTTGGTGATGCTAACCAAAAATATATTATGTCCACCGCGGATGACGATGTCCATATGACAATATATTTTATATGAGCGTATGTCCACATAAATACTGCGTTATATTAGAGGCGTACTTATCTGCAGTACCAAAACATGTCTGTCCACCCGTAATAATATTGGTCCACGCAGGAAGGTATGGATGTCAACCTAAATCGATTAAGTCCACTAAGACAGAGAAAATGCAACTTATCACCAATCGCTCACATCAATTAAAATATGTCGACCCGAGAATTTTGTGCAATAAAATAACTTTTATTGTCCACATTTTGTGCTACAAAATATTTATGTCCACTATCATAAGTTTTGTCCAATATGACCCTGAAAAAAGGCAACATATCTACAATCCTTCAACCATATTAAGATTGGTCCGTTCGATATTATATATGTCCACATAACTCAATTAAATCCACTAATACAGAGAAAAGGCAACATATCAACAACCGGTCACATACATAAAAATATGTCCACTACCAAATATATATGTCCACTTTAATACGTTTTGTCAACCAATACCGATAAAATGAAATATATATACAATCTTTCATGTCAACATACAATCTAAATATAAAAAATCAATGGTCGACAACATTACAAGGTTTCTACAGGATCACCAGTGTTCAGTTATCAAAAGAATGGCCATTCTACATTTAAATAGGATTTTTACAACTTGCCCGGTTGTGACCTGACAAATTTCAGGTACTGCACTTTCGCTGTCTACGTTGTGTACCCTGTGCATTTGTCAACAATGACACAAATTATAATATGTTACTCTAACTCTCTGATTTTATGTCCACACAATTACGAATAAAATGTCAACTTACTTGTTGTTCTCCTTGGGACGATATTCTTGCTGTCCTTGGTCTGCTCGAGCTTCTTTTTGTCTGTGGAGGGTTTATATATTCATCCACCAAACTCTGTGGAAATTCAGTGTCAATCTCCCTCACTATTGACATTATTACTGATGTCCACAACTTACCCCACTCACCAACAGAATAACAGTTGCCAACAAGAGAGTAGATATCGATGTTCCTAATACTAACTTCCGCAAGAGCATGACAACATGGAACCAACAATACATCAAACACCCTACACGTGCAGGTTTTCGTAAGCAAATCAATGGTGAACACACAACCGGTATCATCGTTAACTTGGTAAATATGGTCTGATCCTGCTATTACTGCACAATCTGTCGCATTTTTTAAATGTTCAATCAGTAGGTCTTCTATTTCAGGTGTGCAACGGGTCTTCGCGTTCGCGGCTATTCTCCGGCGCTCACAAAACCAACTCATCAACTTGGTTCTTATTGATTTTATCATGGTGGCTATTGGGAAAGTTATGGCAGATCGGAGAACTGCATTAAGTGATTCAGATATGTTGCTGCTCATGAGGTTGTACCGCATCCCCGTAAAATAAGCAAGTTTCCAATGAGGCAAGCCAATATCCAACAAATAATCAACACACCTAGGGTTGCGTTTTTGTACCTCTTCGAACCAATATCTAAAATCGCCTATTGTGTACGCCCTTGCTGTGTTAGATACAAGCCTTGCAAGACCTTCGCATTTGAACCTATGTTTCACCTTATGCTCCAAATGTATTACACAAGCGCCATGCTTCACTAGGGGATATACTTTCTTAAGCCCCGCATATATGGCCTGGTGCCGGTCATATACAAAGACAAGGTCATCTGCATCATGGGCAAATATGCTAAGTTGACTGAAAAACCATGTCCATCCTGCAATATTCTCTCCATCAATTACTCCAAAAGCTAAGGGAAAAATCTGCTAATTCCCATCTTGTCCGCTAGCAGCAACCAAACAACTCTTGTACTTGCCTTTTGTGTGCGTCCCGTCTATGACGATCACTTTTCTAGGATGCTTAAATCCTGAAACTGACGCTCCAAATGCAAAAAAATACTTGAATGTTCTAGGTCCATCCACTGATTCTTGAATAGTTTCAGTCTTGAGATTGTCCCGGGATTTGTGAGAGTCAATAAATGCAAATATTTGGTCACAAATTCATAACTGTCTTCCTCACTTCCTCTCCCTCTTTGCATTGCAACTTCCTTTGCATACCATGCTTTTATTTGTGAAATAGTAACATTATAATTGGACAACACTAGTTCTGGGACATCACAAGCACGAGGGCCCTCTTTCCCATGATCATACTTTGTCTTAAACAATTCACCAAGTATGCTCGCCGTTGCTTTCTTCCCGTAACGAGATCGTGTGCTAACATCACATGAATGAGTCAATATGGCTGTCCGCACCTCCACAGTTGCTGAACCGTATGTTGTTGTTGCATACACCCTCCAACGACATTTACTGTCAGAACATATATAGATAACTCTGCTCTTGTCCGATGCATGCACCTTGAAGTTGAATAATCTTTTAATAGAGTACATAGAAATTGCCTTATGTAGGTCACTCTTGTTCTTGAAAGTCATACCAACATGAAGTGCATCTCCCCATTTCTTCAAATTCATATTCACTTTGTCACTTCGAATTGTGTTGACATTATCTCGATATGGTGGTGTATCAGTAGTAGTTCCACTAATATGCAACATGTCTCTGCCACAACCCACAACTGTTTTGCGTGGACACACCCGTGTTGCATGCACAGTTGGATGTCCATCGACTATATGTCCACTCGATGTTTTCCGTCTTCTATAACACCACGGCCTTCACATACATGTTTCGATCCTGTTCCATTACAAAAAAACAAATATTACTACCTCTAATTTACCAACTAAATTTGTCCATAATACCAAAATATGTCCATTACCTCATGTTACCGCTAAATGATGGTGTTCTTCTCTCTCGCTATTGTTCCCTGCACCCCCTTCCTCTGGTGAATCGACAACGTCCTCCGTGATAGGTGTATGTCTTTCTGCATGTATAAACTAGTATGGATCCCACTCCGGGGGATAATCACGATCTATGCGTTCCCGCATTAAGTCATAATCATATTCCGGTGATTCCTCCCCACTGTAAATTAAATCTCCACATTCATCATCAATGTCATTAGGATCCGTCAGTGTTTTTCCACATTCATCATCAATTACATGCTCTTTTCCATCTCGTTTTCTCTTACTCCCAAGTTCCTTGTCTATCTGGTCAGCTGAATGTCCACGTATACCAGCATTCAAATTATGTCCACTAACACCATCACATGGTTGCCCATCTAATGACAGTTTTCCACATGGTGCTGCGTCAATATCACTTATGCGGGAACCCCCTCTATGCCCCATTTCAGGTATTGTTACAGTATCTGAGAAGGTTTCATCCTCAAATGTCCCAACAAACTCATCTATGACCTCAATTTTTTCATCGCGAAATATAATCGCTTACTCTCGACCAGCGGTGTCCACATTTTCATTTCACTCTATTGACATATACATATTTATGCCAGGATCTGCTAACATCGCATGTTTAAATCTTCCCAAGCTCTCATCGTTGTCCACACGGACAGGAGGCATTCTACCTTGCGTGAACACCACATCTCTGCTGCGCTGCCAATATGTCAACACTATGTCTCCTTCGGATACCCTACAGTTATAACCTCTCACTATTTTTGTTATCAAATCCGCATATCCATCGTCCTCAAGTATGTTTATACATTTCGCATACATATCCTTTGCAACTTTAAAATACCACGTTCCACAATCTAGGCATTCTCATTTCCCAACAATGACCAGAATAGTGTTGTCCATTGAGCATGCCCTACAATGAAAAAATACATATTTTCGTCAAATATACAACATTCCTCTTTGTCCACGGGCTGGACTTGTATCTCCACATTACACCGCCATTCTCCACACCAAATAAATGGTTTCCCTGAACCGCTACACTAAATAATGTTCACCCCCGTTATGCTCAATGACGTTCTTTACTAATAAATGGACAAATTTGCAATTTACACCCAAAGCACCTTACAATGGCCTTGTAGTGTAAATGTTATAAACAATGGCAATATACCATACCAAGAAACCTAGATACAGTTATCGTGTAAAAACGGTTAATCATGATACTATTGGGTTAACTCAACAAAATTACAATATATGCTTATGTCCACGGAAATCGCAAACATGGTCCACAGAATAATGGTTGCCGCTAAAAATAAAATAAAATTTAATTCCAGCCATAAATGTATCTTAAGCTTTTGAGAAACTTCGGTTGTTGGTACATTGAGCTGCCATTAGTGAGCAATTAACCCAGCTTGCGTTGAAGATAGATTAAAAAATAATTAAAAATTAACAAAATTTTACTTACCACATCTAATCAGCATTTAATGATGCATTTAATACTCAGCCTGCACTTTATCCTGCGAAAAACAATCCTTCCTCGCGTCCAGGGGTAGTTTTGTCTTTCATCATATACCAAAAGTACATGTTGCAGGCGGTTTAACGACACATTCTTCGATTATGGTATTTATGCTAACATTCTCCATTATTATGGTAGTTACCATAATATACCCTAATCTTAATTAAAAATGACACATGTCACGATTTTATGAGTTATAATTTTTTTTATATGTCACGCTCACAAGAAACACGTTCCAGTTTATATAATAAGATATATATATATATAAGTTTTTGTATTTTCATTTCATCAAGGTTATATGATTTCCTTAGCTACAATGTCTCTTTCCCTAAACTATTTTCATATAATATAGAAAGTTTATTAAAGATGTAGAATGTTTTATTTTGTTAGTAGAAAATTTCCAATTCTTTTTCTTTAATATTTACATTTTTCAAAAGTTATATCTCTTATGTTATTATATGAACCAGAATTCATTTCACGTGAGTGCGGTACATAAGCAAAATTTTGTCAATGTAGTATTTTAAACTAATGAAAGCTTGGTTATTGTTAGTTTTTTACTTTTCTAATAGAATATAATAACACAAAAGAAAATATGTATTACTTTTTTAATGGAAACTACATAATAGCAAGCATTATAACAAAATAAAAAATAATCTTATAACTTAAAAGTATATTATAATATCAAAATACCGAAAATATACAATGTATATAAGATACTTAACAGATCTACCTAATAACAAGCATAATAACAAAAGAGAAAAAAATATATATTTTTATAATTTCAACATAAATAAGATTAAAATAACAAAAATTATAGAATGTACAATGAAAGAAATTAGTTTTAAGGAGTTCTTAAAAAAAAACTAGAGACCAAAATAAATAAATATAAATTATAACGAAAAATATAGAGAGTATAAAAGATTAATAGTATAACATATGAAAGTAAAAATATATATACTTTATGTTTGTTTTAGAAAAAAACCGTAAAATATGTTGATATTAAGTTTTAAAATTATATGTTAAATTTATTAATAAAAAATGAGACTAGGGTTTAGTTTGTACAAGGCATGACCCAATTAAAGAAAGCAAAAAAACACTAGTTATACATCTTTAACAAAAAAAAGGATATTAACTAAAGAAGATCTTGGAAAGAATATATTGGAAATATATTCTTGGAGAATATCAAGGAAGTTTATTTGAATATAAAGTCTTGAAGAATAAATAATGAGACTTAGGCATTCAACGCAAGAGAAAAGAAAGAACAGAGACTTGTTTTCTCAAAAAGAAATAAAGAGAAGTTCAAGGTCTAGGTTTTAGGGTTCATTGGTGAGTGAACAAGGAGTGTATCATAAATGTTGTGATGAGGTGAGTTGGGTAGATTAAGAATTGGTCAGTCTCAAATCAAGGTGTAGATGTTGAATAAATCTGATTAAAAAGCTTTGTAAAAGTGTTTAAATGATTCATAATAATAGTTGGTGTTTTGGATATCTACGTTCATTATGTTCACTGTTGTATCTGTGTCTTAGTCACTACAAATGGTATCAGAGCGGGTCAATCTAATCAAGTTGAGATCCTAGAGAAGACATGGATACATCAAGGGACTTTATTGTTGTTCAAAAAACGGTCATGTTGGATCAAAGTAATTTTGGACACTAGAAAGATCGGATGAGGCATATTCTTCGAGGAATTCATGAAGATTCATGGACTGCTGTAGTCAAAGGTTGGAAAGAACTAACAATTCTCGATGAAAATCAAAATGAGATTCCAAAACCGAGTGAACTATGGAATGAACCAGAGAAGAAGGAATCACTGTACAACTCAAAAGCCATCACGAACATCTTCACGTCTGTTGATCTTGATCAATTTAAAATAATACAAGGTTGTGAGACTGCAAAAGAAGTTTATGACACTCTGATCAACCACTTCGAGGGTGATACTAGTGTCAAACGTACTCAGATTGATCATTTGGCCTCAAGATTTGGAAACTAGAGATGGGACCAGATGAATTTGTTGGTAGCTTTATATCAAAGATTAGCACTCTTGCAAATGAAGAATATGTATTAGGGAAGAAGTATAAAGAAAAGAAGCTCGTGATAAAACTTTTAAGATGTCTTCCAGAACGATTTACAGCTCAAAAAGCAGTATTGAAGATGGCTATGAATACCGATGATATGAAGTTTTGATCCATTGGTGGGGATGCTCAAAGTAGAAGAGTTGGATTCTCCAATTGAATCAAACAAGAACCAGAAAGGCATAACATTCACAGCGAATCAGGAAGATGACCGAATTCACAAAATGGAAGAAAACATGAGCCTCTTAGCAAGAAAATTCAACAAGATGCTCAAAAGGATCGAATAAGGTAAATCTCGGACATTCAAAGGACAACAAACCATTGGAGATTGAGTGTCGATGAATGGAGAAATATCAACTGAGAAAAGAGATCTTCAATGTCATGAATGCAAAGGGTATGGACATTTCAAGAATGAATGTCCTCGCTAAGAGTATGGACCTAAAATGTATTGAGTGCAAAGGTATAGGACATACTATAATAGAATGTCCAACCATCTTGAAACGGAAGGAAATATATGATTTAGTGATACTAAGTCTGAAGATGATGAGTCATAAGAAGAATTGTTACTGAATATCGTTGCTTTAACATCTCTAGAAAATCGTGATAGTATCTCAGACACTGAGTCAGACAACGACACAGATTTTGAAGGAAAATGCGAAATAGATCCTAAAGCAGAATATCAAACATTCTTGAATAACTGGGTCGATCTAAGCAGGAAAAATCTGCAACTTGTCAAGGACAAAGCAATGTTCAAGGCTCATGTGAACATTCTGGAAATGGAGCAAAGTAATGAGAAAACTCCTACTGACTCAAATATGACGTTTGATAAGATTCAGCAGGAGCTAAAAGAAAAGACCGAAAGAATGCTCAACTTGAAGAAACCATCAAACAAATGGAAAATTGGGCAAATAGTGAAGGAAAGAAAACTCCATCACTGGAAAATCAGCTTATCGAGAATCACAAGAAGATTAGGATGCTCAACAGTGGTACAAAAGATTTGGATCAAATACTCGCTGTTGGAAAACCACCAAAAGTGAATTGGGGATTGTGATATAACAATTACAAATAATCGGATCATGTTGACACTTCAACCTTATCAAATGTTTTAGTACCAAAGGAAAAGCATCATCAAGCTGAAAAGAGAAACCTCACACATCACAGATTTGGATATTTCTGGGTTGCAAAACGTACAAATCAAGTAGTAAAAGAAGATAAATCTCAAAGTTCAAACTCAAAAGAAAGAGTTAACTCAAACCAAAGAAGAAGAAGGAAATCTAGTATGTAATTTTGCGTTTTCAGAAATCATTCAAGAAGTGAGAGATAAATTGCATGACAACGGTTGCTCATGTCATATGACAGGAATTCATGATGCATTTGCAAGAGTATCACACTACAAAGAGGAAGTAACACACTCTTTTCCAAACATAATAAATATACAAGAGGAAACTCATGACTATGAGGAAAACGGTGTCCAGGAAGCTCAAGACCAACTTCAAGTCTGCAGCAATCACTCACTCGATGATGTTATATGAGAGTTAAATGACGGAAAATCAATAAATGTTAATACTTATAGAGAAATCATCTTCTATATTTGACTGCAAGCAGTCGAAACTTGTGCCTTAGTGTGGGGATGTGTGCAAGATATGAGCTGCACCCAAGGAATCACATCTCCATGCTGTGAAACATATCCTTAAATATGTTAAACTAACACTTGCTTATAAGATATATTCACTAATGAAACTAACTCAAACCTTGCAGGATTTTGTAATGCAGATTGGACTGGATGTCTTGATGATAGGAAGAGTACATCAGGAGGTTGTTTCTTTTTAGGAAATAATGTTATCTCATGGCATAACAAAAAGCAAAATTGTGTATCTCTATCCACTTATGAAGCAGTGTGTATCGCACTTGAACGATGCTGTACTCAATCAATATGGATGAAAGAAATACTCACTGACTATGGTATTCATTCTAACCCTATACTTGTGAATTGTGATAACATGAGTACAATAAACATCTCTAAAAACCAAGTACTGCATTCATGTACTGAACATATTGACATAAGGCATCATTTTGTTAGGGAATTAGTAGAGAAAAAACTTGTTATCATTGAGCATGTGTCTTATGAAAATCAACTAGTATATATTTTCACAAAATCCCTTGATCTTAGTTGTTTTCTTCGCTTGCAAAAAGCAATCGGGATTTGTGAATTTCACTAAAATTTGATTTGTTTTGAGTGAAGGGTAAGGTAAATTTCATGACTCGCAGATCTGTGTATCATAGTTTTCTTATCAAAAACTCTATGTAACAAGTCACTTAGGATGGAAAGGAGGTTTCATTTCATGTAGGCAAAAGTTGTGAGTATCTAGTGTGAAAGACACTCGATTCGGATTGTGATGATAAAAACATTATATATATATATATATGAGCTCGATTAGTGTCTGGATGGAATAAGTAGTCTCTGCGTAGTAACCTAATAGATCGACATTCACCTTGTTTTAAGATGATATAAATTTTTTAGATATGAGTGTGATCACTGTCAGTATAGGTGAATTCCATAATCACACCAAGTTGAGAATTAAAAAAAATGGAATTGTGTGACAGCTACTCGTCTGAAAAATAGATACACAAAAGTGAATAAATTTCAAAATGGAGTGTGATTATCTAAGTTACACGAGTTCGAAAAATATAAACTCAAAATGAAAGCCTATGTGATTGAGTATGACGATTACATGCTGAGTGATCTAGTGGTGTGACAGCTACTCAATTGAGAAAGAGCTACTCATTAGAGTTACATGTTGCAAGTAGTTCAAAGTTTTTGATTTGTGCTTTATACAATTACTAGACCTCTGAACTCTATCTAAGTATTGCTATTTATGTTAATAAAGAATTTTTACGGCTATAATTCTTTTTTGGTTCCATTGCTCATTTGATTCTCATGGGGTCCTCACTAATTCATTGACATCTTGATCCTTTATCTCTATTAAATTATAGAACGTACTGCATACTAGATATGAATTAAACTTAATTGAGTTTTAGTTTGTTATCACCAAGTCATCGATATTGTTGAATTTGGCTCATCTAATTTTTACTATTTTTTCAGTTTGCGCCTGAAAATAAGCCAATATGGAACGAATGGTTTTTGTGAGAGTCTATGAATCTTCACAGTTAGGGTTCTTATGCGACGATTCACAAAGTCACAAGCAACATGAAAAGAATCGCTGATGATTTTAATCTTTTAATCCAAGCAGTTCTGCTCAAACTTCAAGGCACATTGTTTCTTTTCCAACTCGTATTACCTAAGAGAACTTGAAATAATAAATTATAATTTAAATTTTTATAATTTTAATCTCATTTTTATAATTTTTTATAATTTCATATTTTTAATAACTTTTTAAACAAATTTTTTATAATTTTATAAATTTTTATACTTTTTGTAATCTTTTTAATTTCTTAACTTTTTACAATATTTTACAATTGTCTATAATTTTACATAACATTTAGTGATTTAATAAATATTTATTATTATTTAATATTATTTTATTAATTTTATTAAAAAAATATTTGTTGTTAGCATTCTGTTATAAATTTTAACAGCGTTGAAGTTTCAAGATTTTTAATACTAATTTCCTAATTCTGAGTATCAAACTCTAATGATTTAAAATGAGATTTACCCTTATTTAAAATTTTACTTAAATTGGACTTTAAGAATATTATAGTATAGTCCTTATGTTCTAAAATATAAGATTTTCTAATAAAAACACGAAAGAAAGTCAAAGTTAAACCAATCAATAATAATATATTGTGAATTATAAAAGTTGCATAGATATTTGATAAGACTTTATATTTTGAAACAAAATAAATCTCTTAAAATCTTATATTTTGGATAAGAGGGAGTACTAAATTAGCTTTTTTATTAATGACGCAAACCATTAGATGTGACTGTGTGAGCATCCCAAACCAAGCCTAACAACACCTAAGTATATTATTTGATTGAGCTCTCGTCTACTATCAAATGCAATATTAGAAAAATATCTTGTTTAGACTTAGATTAAAAAAAACTAATACTCCCCCCCCCCCCCCCCCNCCACTTAAATTTATTTGATGTTTTAGAAATAAAATTGTTTCAAATTAAGTGTTATTTTCACTTTTCAATGTAATTTTTTTTGTTTTTTTTTTTGTTTTGTGACCATTTGTATTATCTATAATAATTTATTATTGGTTGATTTTTTTTTAAATACGGTTTTTATCTTTAAAAATCTAAAATTAAATATTTTTTTTTTTGAATTTATGTGTAAGAACCTTAAACTACAAATATATTAAAATAGAGGGAGTACTCACTATTCTCTCTTGTTCTTGAGTTATTATCCATGTATTAGCCCTTCTATACTCTGTTAAACGGTACAGTCAATTTCAGGAAAAGAAAAGGTTCCTAAGTTTTTCCTAATGGGATCGGATTTTGGAGCTATATATAAGAGGCTTTAGTTTATTGTAAAATCAACACTTTGGATCAATAAAGAAATCCTAGAGCGCAAGGTATTTGTCTCAATTATTTTCTCTCTTTCTTTCTAACCTAAATCGCAGGCGAATTCACAACAATTGATATCAGAGCATAGTTGTGAAGATCGATGTCTAAGAAGGTTCTATTAAGTTTGATATCGCAAGATTCTATGGGAAGGGGAACTTTGGTGTATGGTAGAAGCGAGTGAAAGATATGCTAACACAATGAGATGGATTGTATGTATAATACAATCAGAATAAGGGGAAGCAGAAACAAATAGATGGAAACAAAGGAAAATCAAAGCAGAAGAACAATGACAAAGCAGTCTGTTTTGGATGTGGGCAGAAGGGCCACTTCAAAAAAGAATGTACTAATAAGAAGAAATCAGGAAACTCAACAAACGTGGTTCAAAAGGAAACATATCAGAAGAATCAATCTATTACGACATGTTAGCAGTCACATCAGGAAATCACACAGATTCTTGGATCATGGACTCATGAGCCTCATTTCATATGACTCATAACAAAGATCTGTTTGAAACATACAAGAGTGGGAATATAGGGTCAGTTCTGTTGGCAGATGACAAATCATGTTCTATCATCAATGTTGGACATATCAATTTTCAATGCATGATGGAATAGTTAGAACATTGAATGACGTCAAGCATGTTCCGAAGGTGAAGAAGAACTTGATGTTCTTGGGTACGCTTCAGAGAAACGGATACATATTCATTGGAGACAAAGGTGCATATGTTTTATCAGTATGTAAAAAAGACTTGGTCGTGACAAAATGACTGATGACAGTTGGAAGTGTATATCGAATGGTTAGAAGTGTAGATACATGTGAAGCTGTAGCTGCAGAATCTGATGCAGATTGTGTTGCTTCATGGAGAACATGTGTTTGGGTCATATTGGAGAACATAGTTTGAACGAACTCCATAAATTGTGTCTTCTAGATGTGTTGAACAGTTGTAAGATGGATTTTTGCAAGTTTTGTATGATGGGAAAGCAGTCTAAAGAGTCTTTGAAAACGGGAAAACACACAACAAAGGGTCCTCTAGACTATGTTCATTCTGATGTGTGGGGACCAACAAGAGAGCAGTCACTAGGAGGCTCAAGGTACTTCGTTTTGTTCATTGATGACTTCTCTAAGAAGGTTTGGGTGTACTTCTTAAGGCAAAAATCTGAGGTGTTCGCGAAATTCAAGATTTGGATTGCTGAAGTTGAAAACCAGATAGGGAGAAAGGTGAAGTACTTGAGGTCAGATAATGACACATAATATATTGATGGCGAATTCCATAAGTTCTGTGAGGAACAAGGAATTCAAAGGCACTTTACAATGAGAAAAAAGCCTCAACAAAACAGAGTCAATGAGAGGATGAATCGATTTTTTGCTAAGAAAGCGAGGTGTTTAAGGTTAGACGCAGGGTTACCAAAGTAGTCCTGGGCAGAAGCAGTAAACACGTCGGTTTATCTCATCAATAGATCACCAAGAAAATCTCTTGAAGGAAAGGTTGTAGAAGAGGTTTGGACTGGGAAAGATGTAGATCTTTCAAACTTGAAGATATTTGGATGTCTAGTTTATATGCTTATCCCTAGTGATGAAAGATATAAGAAGGATTCAAAATCCAAGAAGTGCATCTTTTTTGGCTTTGAGAAAGGTGTAAAAGGCTTCAAGTTATAGGATCTTGAGGCACAAAAAAGAGTAATCAGTCAAGATGTGGTCTTTGATGAGCAATTGATGGTGCAACAAGCAAGATCGGGACAACAGAAAGTGACCATTGAGATTGACAAAAATGAAACTGAGATGCCACAGGAAGAAAACGCAGCAAGAAGTGATGAGCAGAGAGAAGAAGTCAAAAATACAAATGAAACAATGGTTTCAGGAAGATCAAGATGTGTGATCAAGCCTCCTGAAAGATACGGGTTTGAAGACATGGTTAACTACGCTTTAGTAGTTGGCACAAATGATCCTTCAACTTACAACGAAGCTATAACTAGTTCGGAGAAAGAAGAATGGATCGATGCCACGACTGAAGAAAATGTTAGCTTGGAGAAAATTAGACATGGGATCTTGTGCCTTTACCAAAAGGCAAGGAGGCGACTCGTTGCAAGTGGGTTTTCAAGAGGAAAACATGAGAGTCAGAAAAAGAAGCTGTAAAATTCAAGGCAAGGTTAGTAGTAAAAGGATACTCACAAAGGAAAGGAGTTTATTATGATGAAATTTCAGTCTTGCTGTTAGACACACTTCTATACGAATCGTGTTGAGTGTGATAGCTACCTGGGATTTTCATCTTGAACAAATGGATATTAAAACAACCTTTCTTCATGGAGATTTGGAGGAAGAAATTTATATGGTGCAACCATAAGGGTTTGTGAAACCAGGTGAAGAGAAGCTTGTGTGTAGACTTAGGAAGTCACTCTACGGTTTGAAGCAAGCTCCTAGGAAATGGTACAAACATTTTGGTTCACATATGATAGATTTAGGCTACCAAAGATGTGAGTATGATTGTTGCGTTTACACTAAGGCCCCGATTGGGAATGCATATAGTAAAGCAGAAGCTGTATGCAGCATAAGCAGTATGTTGCAGAAGCTGTATGCTCTTGTTTAATAGACATAATTTACTGATTAGTAGAACATAATGTGATTATATAAAAAATTGCTTCTAACTATTTAAAAAATATATTTATTTTAAAG
>OVBE01001557.1:0-35763 GCA_900406425.1 Iberis pinnata
GTCATTCTGGAACAAAAAGACAGATTTCTGCACAAAAGGGATGCAAATTGACATATGAAGATGCAGACTCCAGCAGAAGGGTCAGAAGTTTAGCAATTTTTGAAGATGTTTCCACCGATGGATGAAGCTGAAATTTTGACACAAGATAGCCACGTGAGTTAGCTTTCATNTCGATCCATCGGTGCAATAAAAAGTTATGGCTATTTTACTGAAGACTAGTCAAGCTGGCTCGCAGAAGAACATCGCACATGAATACAAAGAAGTGCCCGATCGGGCAAAGAAGTGCTCGATCGAGCAAAAGCTCCTGGAATACCCGAGAATAAGTAGAAAATTTCCAAAATTTGCAATCAAGTCCTCAAGTTTACCCCAATTTTCTTATTTTAGTTATTTTACTTTTTTAGCCTATAAATACATTGTGTTTTAGGTCTTTAGAACTAAGCTTTATTTTATTTTTGAGAGAATTACTGAAGAGAAGAGATTCTGAAACTCTGTATTTGGGAGAAGATTTATGAACCTCTTTATATATCTATATTTAATTTAAATATGTGTTCTTCTTTGATATCGTATTGTTTATGCTTTGCAATGTCTGAGAGAAACTCCAACCACAACACTAAAATAGTGTTAAAATTACACTATTTTAGTGTAATTTTAGCACTAAAACAAAATTTCTTCTCCAACCACAACACCAAATATCACACAAAAACAAAATATTCTATATTATTATATTATTAAATCTAAAATTTTTCTATATTATTGAATATAATTTATTTATTAATTTTAGTACGATTTTTGGTTCGGTTCGATTCGCAAATAATAAATCGAACATACCAAACAATTTTATTTAATACTATATTTATTGAATTGAACCACATTTGCTAAAATTAATCGAATAAACCAAAAATTAACTGCATCGAAATATATTTAAGATTTTCGAACCGAAAACTCTTTTTTTCATAACGGCATTAACCACATTTGGTTCGGTTTACTTCGTTAATTCAGTTCGGTTTACTTCGAAAAACTGATTTTAAAAATAAGAAACCTATTTTAAATTGATTTTCAAACCAAAAAACCAAATATAAATCCGAAGTGAAACCAAGTGACGAACCGAACCAAGATTTTGTTCAATTCAATTTGAAAAAAATACTAGAAAAAGACCAAAACCGAACAAACCAATCATTTTTACACTACATTAATACAACTGAGTCTTATTGTAATATATAAAAAAAAGATACCGTCGCTACAGTACCACACTATATTTAGTGTGGTACTGTAGCAAAAACAAGAATCTCACTATAATGCCGTTGTGTTTACAGTTCGATCGGAGTGATAAAAACAAAAACATGACGGTAAAATGGCGTAATGCCGTATGGTTGGAGTTGACCTGAGTTGTTCCATAGTTAGGTTTTAGGGTTGCCCAGGGAATTCAGAGTTTGATTGTTATATTTATCATAAGGGGTAATAATTGTTAGGTTCTTAGTCTAGATTTGTTATTAATGCATGAATTAGAGTAGCTAACTAGTTCATCGATACTAAACTGATAAACACAAAGGGATTTGGTTTAGAAGTTGGATCTAGTCTAGATGAATAAGTGATTTTGCTTGCGGGAGTATTGTCTTAATTGCTTATGAACAATTGAATCTGATCTGTAATGCATGTTCTGTTATTTAAAAGACGACGGGTGTGTGTCGTTGATAATTTGAACATAGGGTTTAATACTCCGTGAGGAGATTAAACCATCTCTTTCTTTCATGTTGAGAACTATTTTCAAAGAAAATCTCTGCATGATAAATTGACTTTCAATCCTGATTACCTGGGGTTTCCCTGATACCTGACGCTTTAAACCGTTTTAATTTACTGTTTTGATAACCATAAATCATATTATTCTTGCTTTAGCCGGATTTAAATTGAAACTGAAACGTGTACTTCTGGTCTCTGTGGATTCGATACCCTATACTTTGCTACATTGATCTGTTCTCTGCAGTATTTGTTTTAGGATTTAAATTTTAGACCTGTCACAAGGGCAACGAATGAATGAGATGGCTGGCACTTGCTACCATTGCATAAAAGTTGCGCACATAAAGAGAGATTGTCCCAAGTTGCTAGTGGAAAGACAAGTCGGCCAGAAAGTGGGGCACAGAGGGAAAAATCTGCTGCAAGCCAAAAGGCAAGCCGGAGCACCTTGCGTTTATGAGCTGTCTAAGGAGGCCGATGAGCCAGGAAACTTCAGTTCAAGTACAAGTATTCACTGAGAAAAAACTTGTTAGATTTCGTCATGCATGGGTTTGCATGATCTACGTGCATGATTTGCACGGTCTACATGCATTAGTTTCATTGTTTGCATATCTTTAGGGTATGGTCTTGTGCATGTGTTGCATGTACTGCATGCATTTGTTTCATGGTCTGTATGCATTTGTTGCATATTATGGTGCATGAGTTGCACGTACAACATGCATTTGTTGCATGGTCTGTATTCTTTTGTTGCATAGCCTGAGTGCATGTGTTGTGGTGTTTGAATGCATGTGTTGCATGGTTTGTATGCATTTGTTGCATAGTCTGAGTGTAAGTATTGCATTGTCTGCATGCATTAGATGCATGGTCTACATGCATTAAATGTATAGTCTGCATGGATGGATTTTCATGGAATGTACAAGGGACTTACCATTCTGTGTGAATGTCTAGGTACCTTGGAGATTAGGGGTGTTTCAACACACACTCTATTCGATCCGGGGGCCACGCATAGTTTCGTGAGCCCGAAGATGGTAAGAAAAAGCTTGTTCCAGAAGGAAAAAGGAGGGAAATTGGGTATAGTGAGGATAGCCAGGGGACAAGTAATGTTCACCTTACGCACAGTTCGGGAAATTCTAGTGAGAATTAGGGACGTAGACATGCCAGCCCACTTGATCATTATCCCGCTCGGTAATCATTAGGTGATTTTGGGGATGGACTGGATGTCAAGTCATAAGGTACTGTGGAATGTCACAAAGGCAGAGTCCGATTTGAAAGGGGAGACAGATATTTGGAATTCCAAGGGATCAAACTAACATCATGGAACTTAGTTGTATTAGCACTTTGAGATGGACAAATGCTGAAAAAGGGATGTGAAGCCTATCTAGCCACAATCAGTGTACCAGAAGTGGGGAAGGGAGTGGATCTTAAGGACATTCCAATGGCCAATGAATTCGAGAGTGTGTTCCATGCCTTAATGGGTTTACCTCCTAATAGGTCGGATCAGTTTGAACCAGGAATCATACCACTATCTAAGGACCCTTATAAAATGGCTCATGTGAAAATGGTAGAGCTGAAGAAAAAGTTGGATGAACTATTCGAAAAGGAGTTCATAAGGCCAAGTAGTTCGCCTTGGGGATCTGCTGTACTGTTCTTGAAAAAGAAAGATGGGAGTTTCAGGATGTGCATCGACTATCGAAGACTGGATCGGATGACTGTTAAAAACAAGTACCCACTGCCTCAGATAGATGAGTTTTTGGATCAACACAAAGGTGCCACCTGCTTCTCTAAGATTTACGTGGCTTCGGGATATCATCAAATCCTGATAGATCCAAGTGATGTGAGGAAAACAGCATTTCATACAAGATATGGGGACTACAAATTTGTAGTGATGCCTTTCAGGCTAACCAATGCCCCAGCAGTGTTCATGAAGATGATGAACGAGATATTCAGGGAGTACCTGGATGAATTTGTGATCATCTTTATAGATGATATACTAGTGTACTCAAAGGATCAAGACAAGAATCAAGGTCACTTGAGGGCTGTTCTGGAAAAGTTGCATGAACAGAAGCTCTATGCCAAGTTAAGAAAGTGCATCTTTTGGCAAAGGAGCATCGGGTTCTTGGGACATATTGTCTCGGGACAGGGAGTTTTTGTGGACCCTGAAAAGATCACTATGATCAAGACTTTGCCAAGACCAAAGAATGCCTCGGAAATAAGAAGTTTCCTTGGACTGGCTGGTTATTACCGCAAGTTCATGAAGGGATTTGCGAGTAAGGCACAGACTCTAAACCGCTTGTGGAAAAGATGTCAAGTATTTGTGGTCGGACCAGTGTGTGAAAATCTTTTTGGAGCTTAAGGAGATGCTGACTAGTGCACCAATACTAGCATTGCATGAGCTAGGCAAGTCATATTTGGTGTACACGGATGCATCAATACCTGGTCTAGGTTGTGTGCTGATGCAAGGTGACAAGGTCATTGCGTATGCATCAAGACAGTTGCGCAAGCATGAAGGGAATTATCCCACTCATGGCTTGGAGATGGCTGATGTTGTGTTCGCATTGAAAATATGGCGATCATACTTATATGGAGCCAAGGTGCAAATTTTCACGGATAAAAAAAGGTTTATGTACATCTTCACCCAGCCAGAATTGGACCTTTGACAAAGAAGGTGGATGAAGTTTGTAGCAGATTATGATCTGAACATAGCTTACCATCCGGGAAAAGCCAATCTGGTGGCTAATGCCTTCAGTAGAAGGCGGGCGGATGTAAATGCTCAAAGGGAAACAGAGGAGTTGGAACAGATGGTCTGGATTTTGCATCTTTATGCAATCACCACGGACCAGGAGCCTTTAGGCGTAAGTACTGCGAATAAGGCAGACTTGCTTACAAGGATACGAATTGCTCAGCACAGTGATGAGGATCTCAAGAGGGTTATGGATAATGCAAAGACTGAGTACCATACTTCGAATAAATGGACCATATTGGTCAATGGTCAGGTTTATATGCCAAACGCGAAGGCACTAAAGGATGATATCCTAAGAGAAGCCCGCCAGTCCAAGTTCCCAAATCATCCAGGAATGAATAAGATGTACTAGGACTTGAAGCGGTACTATCATTGGGTAGGGATGAAGAGAGATATGGCGACTTGGGTTTCCAAGTGTTCATCATGCCAGTTAATCAAGGAAGAACATCAAGTCCCAAGCGGTTTGATGTAGAACCTGCCCATTTCTGAATGGAAGTGGGATCATGTCAAAATGGAATTTGTGACGGGCTTGCCAAGGGCTAAGTCTAAGCATGATGCAATCTGAGTAGTGGTGGAAAGACTGAATAATTCTACCCATTTCATAGCCATCAAGACAACTGATGGTGTGGAAGTGATTGCTGGGAAGTATATCAATGAGATAGTAAGACTTCACGGTATTCTAGCAAGCATAGTTTCTGATAGGGACTCAAGATTCACGTCTCACTTCTGGAATTCTTTCCCAAAAGCCATAAGAGCGAGAGTGAACATGAGTACAACCTGTCACCCGTAAACAGATGGAAAATCTGAAAGGACTATCCAAACATTAGAGGATATGTTGCGGGCTTCTGTATTAGATTAGGGCGGTTCGTGGGAGAAATATCTACCTTTGGCAGAATTTGCCTACAACAATAGCTTCCAAACGGGTATCGGAATGTCTCGATATGAGGCATTGTATGAATGGCCTGACAGAATGCCGTTATGCTGGACCCAAGTGGGGGAGAAAAGTGTGATGGGTCAAGAAATATTGGAAGAAACAATATAAAGGATAAAGTTCCTAAGGATTAAGATGAAAGAAGCGCAAGATAGGCAAAAACATTTATGACGATAAGCGCAGGAAAGACATATAAATTTCAATGGGTGAGTTGGTCTAATTTTAAATGACCACCTTTAAGGGAAGGGCAAGAACTTCTGCGAATGGAAAGTTAAGCCCAAGATACTTAGAGCCTTTCCAGATATTAGAACGGCTTTGGAGCAGTGGCATACAAGCTTAACTTACATGCGGAAATGGATGCATTCCACAATGTATTCCATGTATCGCAGTTAAGGAAATGCTTGAGTGAGCAGGACATGATAGTTCAAGAACGCCGAAAGACTTAATGCAAAACTTGACTATAGAAGGTAAGCTGGTTCGGATTGTAGACAGAATGGAGAAGAAAACTAGAAGAAAAATTGTTCGAATGGTTAAAATGGCTTGGGATTGTGATGGATCATAACAAGAAACATGGGAAACATAAGCCATAATGAAGGTTTAGCTTCCATAATGGTTAAAGGAAAATGATGCTTGAGGCCCTAGATTTTTGTTACTTAGCCATTTGGGGATGGTTGGTTGTATGGCTAAGGAAAAAAGATGTAGGGATCCGGGACAAATCCATTGCAAGTGGGGGAGACTTGTAACATCCCCGAACTTCCTAAAGTCTGATGGTTTGAGCCAAAACTTAGCCAAAGGATTTGGCTTAGAAAAGGGGAATTTGAATGTTGAACTTAACCACTAAACATAGAATGTTTGAATGGCTAAGTAAGGGATCAAGGGCTAACTTAATGACTCGGGTCTAGATCAGCCAAACTGAAAGTTTGAGCTAAGGCAGTTGGGTCGGCTAGACTATAGCTTAGTTTAGCTCGATTCAGTTCAGTCCAGCTCAAGCTAGTTCAGGCTAGGTGAACCAGCTAAGTAAACTAGACACTAGCTGGGCAGTTGGGTCGAACTTGGCGGTTGGGCAGTTATGCACAACTCGCACGAGTCCGGGAAAAATTGTGCCAGTTTGAAGAGGCGCCATTTGGCTTGGCGGTTGTGGGACAAAATCTATAAATAGATGGTCTAGGCTCAATTCTCGCGCATACACACACACACCAAAAAAAATCTCTAAAATTGACTAAGGCATTGGGCGATCAAAGAGAGCAATTAAAGGAACAGAATTTGGGCAAGGTGGATCAAGTATCGAGTTAGGTCAAAAGTGGAAAGATGGCTGGTTTAGTGCAAAACTTTCCGCACAAGACAAAGGTGAGTGCAAACGGACCTCGACTTCGTCCAAGGCTCCATCTCTTAGCCAATCTGTCAATTCTTTCACTTTAAACGGCTAAGTCCGTAAGTGAAGAATTGTGCAGTTGGTCATGTGCATTTCAATATCTCTGCATGATCTCCTTACACTGGAAAACGGATAGAAAAATCGAAAGATGCGGATTCTGGATTATTTTGAGGGGCTGGAATCAAGGTGAGGCAGAGGAGACGAGTGGTCTTGGGAACGGGTGATTCCTCCAACACTTACCCAGTCTGGCCAAGACACTTGATTCGGTTCCTTGGGCTTTCTGGACATTCAGAAATTATGAGTAACTAAAAGGAAATTGAATTAACTTAACTTAAATCTCTTTCTGTTTGAGGGACAAAAAGAGATTTCAGGAAGGATGTGGCTTAGCGCGGGACTGAGATGATCGAGTGGTTCACACAGTGGGATATTGATATGATCGATATGTATTGACTTGTCATATACTTTATAGAGAATTGAACAACTTCTATTGAATCCTGTTTAAGTTAAGAAAAATCACTCTTTTCTTCCAATGCATCATTTAGTCTCTGAATTTACCTAATGCTTAATCAAATTATTGAAACTCACATGAATATTAACATAAAAACGACTAAGACTTAAAAACACACTGATTGGATCGAATCACTTAGTGTTTGGGATTGGGTGTTTCATTCCCCCCCCCTCCCAACTTGTTATCTTGAACCAGCCACCCAAACTTCCACTTCTCTTTACCACACCCCCTAAACTTTTTGACCTCTTCTTTTTTCCACACACATGATTAATTAGTCTAATTTTCGATTAGGGAACTGAAATTCACGATTTAAAATTGGCATTTAATTAAAACAAAAATGGGTGGAACAGAATTAGCTCAAGCGCAGTGCAAGGCTGAACTCAGCCCAACCATCGAGCCAAGCTTTTGGCTCGATCCAGCACAAAGGCCCGGCTCGAGCCAAGCACTTCACACCTTGTTGGACCAACAACTTGGCTCCATTGCAAATCAACTTAGCTTGATCATTTCACCTCGACCACTTTACCTTATCCTTTACCTGATCCACCATCGAGCCTAGCTCACCCTTTTGTCTCCTTCACTCTTTAGGCCTAGCTCGATCTCGTGATCGAGCCACTTCTATGCGGCTTAATCACTCCCAAATCTCCCTCGGCCCAACTCTCTCTCTCGGCCTCGATCCCACGATCGAGCTGCGCATGATCCTTAGCCTCAATCTTTGGCTCGATCTCATGATCGAGCCACCTCTACTTCGCATCGATCCAACACGTCTAGCTTGACCACGTATCTTCTCGGCTCGATCCCGTGATTGAGCCAGGCCAACTCCGGCTCGATCTAGCGATCAAGCCAAACCAAAGCTCATCTCGGCCAAGTTCTTCACCTTGGTCCCAAGCACCTCGGCCTCAACTCGATCACTCTCTACACCATTTTTTACATGGCTCGATCTCATGCATTTCTCAACTCGAGCCTAGGCATGCTCCGACCTGACCAACTCGAATCAAGATGGACCTAATCCAAGACCCAGTTTAATGATTGTATTTTGTCTTTTATGAGTTTTAGGGCTTTTCCTAAACATTATATAAATCCCTAAAACGCCTCCATTTGGGAGCAGTCTTTTCTTTTGCCATTTGTAGGTTTTGTCTTAGGTTTTATGTTTTCTATCTTTTGTTCTTAGTGTTCTTCATTTTGAAACCCAGATTTCTGTAAGTTTTATGTTAATCTTCTGTTTTTCTTTACTTTCATGTATAGATTAGGGATGTGATCTATCTGGTGCATATTGATTTACATTTTTTGGCTTTTAATCTTGTTTTTAGCCTTGATCATTTTCCACTGTTTTGTTACTTTTCCATCGATGTTCTTATTTTCTGGGTTGATGTTCTTGATGTTTTAGATCTTCATCTTCTGCATCTTTTTCTTATTTGTCTTTTCCTCTGCTTTAGGGTTTTAAAAAGTTTGTTCTTAGTTGTTGACCTTAGATCTAAAATGTTTTCTTTAGTAGTTATGCTTCCATGTTCTTCTGATTTTGCACCCCATATGCTTTGTGAGTAGTGACCCAGGTTCCTTGAGGATAGGATAGGGTAGTGTTGTTTCCCTGTTCTTCCTAGGTGTCTAAGCTTTATGGTTTAATAGATCCCTTCTGTTTCATTGCGCTTAATGCTGACATTTTGACCTGACTCGTTGAGATCTGATCTTAGGCACTTCAACACCCGAAAAGTGATTCATTGAAGTGACCTGATCTAGGTGATTTCAGATATTTGCATCCCTTCCTAAGAAATTAGATGCTTAGGATATGCATCTCAACCTAAGGAATTAGGTGTTTGGGAGGCTTATTGGCTTAGGTAGATGGTTTGTAATGATTGTTAGGTGTACTTCCACTAACGAGAGTTAGGTCTGGTTGTCATCTAGTTTGATTTCATTTGCCAAGGGATTGGGTTTGATTGCTTATGATTCTATCGTCTAGGGATTAGCTCATTGTATGAGGTATGTTAGAAACTTAGGGAGTTTGAGGAGGAACACTACCCAATTACCCCATCCTTAGGGATCCTTTCTTTGATTGCATCCTTTTTCTCTTACATTTTCTCTATTTATACTTACCTTGCCTTTTTACCCTTTTTACTTATGCATGTTCCCTTTGTTTATGTTTTTAGTACCAACATGTTTCATTTCGCTTAGGACTTGTTAGCAAAACCCCCTTTTTATTGTTAGCTTGACTTAAAAGAATCATTGCAATCTTGATTGTTAGCATCACACCCATTTGGATTGATAACCCATGTATACTTCAATGTCATGATAACGTACGATGGAGATTGATACCTAAAAAATATCTTTTATCAATTTGGCGTCGTTGTCAATTGGGTGTTTGTTTGCTACAATCTGTATTTTGGATCTCTTAAGATCAAGTTTCTTTTTACTACCATACTAACCTAGTTTTTCTTTGTTTCCTTTCTTTTCAGGTACTTGCATAGCTGTGTATGAACCTGAGAAGCAGATGACCAACATACTTGATTCCCATTGTTGGCGATATCAGAGCTTTTGAACGAGATTATTCTCGGATGAGACATGAACAAGAACGTTTGGAACACTTAAGGAGGTTGGACTTACAAATGGAAGACAACATTGAACGAGATAACCAACACACTATTGGTTCTGGTGACAACCCAAACACTCACACCATTCGTCATGGAATCAACCCACCTGCAGTTCAGAACAACAACTTCGAGATCAAGCACAGTTTGATAGCAATGGTGCAAGGGATCAAGTTCCATAGTCTGCCTATGGAGGATCTACTCGATCACCTTGACGAGTTTGATCGCTTCTGCAGCCTCACCAAGATCAATGGTGTAAGTGAGGATGCTTTTAAGCTGCGTTTCTTCCCATTCTCTTTGGGAGATAAGGCACATCAATGGGAGAAATTTCTTCCCATGAACTCCATCACCACCTGGGATGCTTGCAAGAAAGATTTTCTTGCAAAGTTCTTCTCAACCTCTCTACACTATGCAATGCCCTCATCATGGTTTCAGCAAAGCATCACTCCTCAGCACACTCTATCATGGTGCCCTACCTAAGATAAGGATGTTGCTTGACATTACAAGCAACGGGAACTTCCTCAACAAGAGTGTTGATGATGGATGGGAGCTTGTGGAAAACCTTGCTCAGTCTGATTGGATATCTAGTGAAGACTATGACCGAACACCTCGAGGTAGTTTTGCATATGATGATCTCACGAAGAAAGAAATAAAATCTCTGAATGAGAAGTTGGACAGGATACTCCTGGGTCAACAACATCAAGTACACTTCATCACTGATGAAGAACAGCTTCAGATTCAAGCTGGGGATATTAACCAGAAAGAAGAGATCAACTATGTGCAGAACCAAGGAGGATATAACAAAGGGTTCATCAACTACTCCAACAACCCTGGTCTTTTTTACAGAAACAACAACGTTGCTAACCCACAAGACCAAGTGTATCCACCGCAAACACAGAAGAACGTTCAACCCTTCATAAATTACAATAAGAACCGTGGTTTCTTCCCAAAGCAACAACATCAAAATGGTTTCCAGCAACATGTTGGTGCACCTCCTGGTTTCACATCTAACCAACCTCAAGCTCAACCTTTCAACGTCGAAGCTATGTTACAGCAACTTCTTCAAGGTAAAGCCAACTGTGCCATGGAGACATCAAAGAAATTTGGTGAAATTCAACACAAGATGGATACTTCATTCAACACCATTTATACAAATCTTGAAACTCTCAACTCCAGGGTCACTACTCTCGAAGGCAAGACAACATCCACTTCTGCTTCTACAAACGGTCAACTTCCAGGAAAGTCTATACAAAACCTAAAGGAATACGCTCATGTAAACCCCATCTATCTCGGGAATACCACTTATATTCCTCCTCCAATTTCCACTACTGTTTGAATTGAGGACAGTGTGATTCAAGTTGGGGAAATTTGAGGTCAAACGTAGTTGCAACTATGGATTATGAAGAACATGTTCCTATTGATAAATTATCTACTTCAAAGGAGAATGAAACGCCTTATGATCCACCCTTTTATGTTCCAAGATTTCCATTCTCACACGTTTCAAGAAAGAGATCATGGCGAAGTACCCTGATATCTTTGAGAAACCTATGAAGGAAGAGATAACTCAAGAAGTGCTGGAACCAATTGTCGAGTGCAGTGCTTTGATAACAGAGAAGCAAGAGGATCTTGGTTCATTCACCTTGCCATGCTCGCTAGGACCCCTGACCTTCAACGAATGCCTCTGTGATTTAGAAGCATCTATCAACCTAATGCCCATGTCCACTGCCAAGAAGCTGAGATTCGACAAGTTCAAAGCTTCCAACATAACTTTGTTGTTGGCAGATAGATCAATTAGGTACCCTATTAGCATCCTGGAAAACCTACCTATCAAGATCAAAGACGTAGAAATACCCACTGACTTTTTGGTATTGGAAATGGATGAAGAACCGAAGGACCCGCTGATTTTTGGAAGAACATTCCTAGCAACAGTTGGAGCTGTAATCAACGTCAAGAAAGGTCATATCAAGTTGAACGTAGGAAGAGGTCCAAAGATGATTTTCAACATCAAGAGAAAAACTAAGAAGCTTACAATCCAAGGGCAACTATTCTCAATCAAGGAGAAGAACGAGAGATACGATGAAGATGGGTACTCAAGCAGTGATTCAGTTGAAGATGAATTGGGGAAGGATCCAACCCATTTTAAAATGCACCATGAAGCTTTCAGGCTTATTAAGGAACCATATAAAAGGATTCCTGCGGAGTTAGAGGAAATCAGAACATTGGAGATGTCAACCGATGAGAACAATCAGAAGGGTCCAGGAAAAGGAAATTTTGAGTTCAAACCTCAGCCTGAACGTGTACCACCTTAGAAACCACCTTTAAACACTCCCAATTCTAAAAAATGTTGTGCGTCTCATACCCGAGCAATGGAAATCAGAAATGGAGACCAAGTGTTTCTACTCAACACAAGGTTCAAGTATTATATGGGGAATGTGAATCCACAATGCTCCAAGAACTTCATGATCAAAGAAATCATGTCTAGTGAAGACATCATACTTGTTGTAGAAGTTAATGAAGAGTCGAAGCTGAGCTATAAAATCGATCAGCATGGTGATGATAGAGTCATCTCAGATTAGACCTCGGTTCTGTTTGGGGAACCGTCTTGGGGTCATTAATTTTAAAAACAGGAAGTCAAGCTTAGTGACTTTAAACAAGCTCACTTGGGAAGAAGTCTCATGTCTATCATTGTAAATATTCAATTTTAATGCTTTTTATTTCAGTACTTCGTTTAATACATTTTAGTTTTCATCTTGTTTTGGTGCCTTAGGTACTTAGGGGATACATTTCGTGCACTTTTCAATGAGAGAAAAATGGGAAATGGATTAGCTGGAGTCTTTGATCAAAAGGGAGAATACACTCAGGACCGATCGAAACGATGCGTTGCAACATCATTAAGCTCGATCAAGGCATGCTCGAACCGCACTTATGATGCTCGAACCATATTGCAAATAATCATCAAGCTGTCTTCAACGATCATGATCGAGCCACACTATTGATGCTCAAGCCAATCATTCACAATGATCGAGCCGTTTGCAAGCACCTTCGAGCCAAGAAATTCCCATCGAGCCATATACTTCAATTTGATCAAACAAGCATTTCCACTTGCCTCACCACTTGCTCACTACTCACCTTATGCCAAAGAAGTGTCCTCTCACCCCTGTCATTTCCATTAACCCCCTCCACATACACCATCTTTGATCCTCCTCCACACACCAACACTTTAATCCTTGTCCACAAGCTTCAGCAACATTTCTCCTCCACGGGAACATTTCAACCATCTCCCTATATAAGGGAGTTCCCTACTTCTCTTAACTTTCATCACTTTCATACAACTTTTGCTATTTTTCAAACACTTTCTTTGTTGCTTCAAATGATTTAACTACAGTATCTAGAATCAACGAATTTCAAGGATCATCAACTTTGGTATCACCATGTCAAACAGAGCCTAGAAATTTGAGTGGACCTTCAGTGGAGGACATCTATAGAGCGCTGATGCAAATCGAATTTACGGAGTCAGCATTCCCTGATGTAGAAACTTTAGGAATCCTGGGCATCCTTGATCAAGTAAAAGATATATTGAAGGATATGGGGATATTAAGAATACTTACAATAGAGTTCGAGACTCACCAGAAACCAATGGGCATGTTCCTAGCATCTTTGGAAGTTTTCTATTGCGAGGGAACGGAAGGTGATGAGAACTGGGGAGGGTTTTCAACCAGCTCTTTAAATTCAATTAAGTTCAATTTCATGCATTCTCACCTATGGTATATCAATCAATTTACTCAAGTAAATCTTCTATCGAAATTCCCATACCAAACAGAGCATCAACCGACTTCTGGTCTTGATCCTTTTTTCCCCTTTCTCACTTCTTTTTCTTTTTTCTATAGATTCGCACTTTTCTTTGTTTTTATTTTCTTTCTTTTTATTTATTCTTTTCATGTTCGCACTTTTCTACGTTTTTATGATTCTAACTGCTTTTCAGCAGCCCAGAAATGACTACAGACTTCTAGGTCACGCTTTCAACAATTTTTCTAAACCGGTTTTTATATTTTTCTGAAGGGAGAGAGAGAAAGGACCCAGACCATACTGAAAGAACTTGTCGGTTTTACGGAACATTGAAGAGCAAGGTACCTAATTCTCAGAGTATATCAACACCATAAGCAAGAATAATTCAGATTTAAATTAAGTCCTAGCATGGCAGAGCTAGCATCAATTCATCAATAACTCAAAAGACCATAACTTTCTGAAACAAATCAATCAGTAATGGGGTTCCAATCCTTATCTCAACAAATCATCTAAGTCAGTAATCTAGAGAAAGTGAAAACCATACCCTCACTTGGTTATTTATGATCATTGATTTTGATCATGGTTCCTTCGACTCGTTAGACTCAACTAGATTAAAATAAAAAATTTTGAAAAATTTCACCAAAAAGAAAAAACATCAAAACGTAGTTAATATCATTACACCCTCCCCCAGACTTACTTGACACCGTCTCGGTGTGAAAATAAATCGAGAATAAGGTATAGAAGTAACCAAGATTAATAGAAAGGTCACTAATGGTGAAACTAGATAATATTATACTATATATGAGTTCAAGGGAAGAGCAAACACTCAAGAGAAGTGTTAGTAATGGTTGAGCAGCGATTTGAGAATAGTTTACAACAATCATTCCAGTATCACACAATCAATCGGTAAGTAATGAGCAATGATCAAGCAGTACTAATCATAATTAGTAATAATCAAGAATTACTTAATAAGAAAACCCAATCAATCATGAATCTAAAATCAACCCAAGTCAAAACACAAGAATGATGGTGAATGGTGAGCACTAATCTAAGCAATACTAATTAGAATTAGCAAAAATCAAGAAAGAAACCATTCAATTAGCCAACAATTCAAGTGAAAAAGATGAGAATGAGATTAGACAAGAGATAACCCAGAACGCCATGAAGAATATTCACGAGTAATAACCTGAAACACTTAAGACTAAAAACTAAATATAAGTAAGTTAGGACTGACTCAAGATTTGAAAAATAACTAAACTAGACTCTAAATATAGTGCATTGCCTCCCACTCAGCGCTTTGTTTAACGTCACTTAGCTTGATGGTACTTACCTCTAAGTAGGAATGAAATCAACATTCAGCGATGTTCCATAACAAGCTCCAAATCCAAACATCTTCAGCTTCAGAACCTTACCCAAAATACAGGTTGTAGCATCAACCCCTTTTTCTTTGAACTTTGGGGTGAGTAAAACTCTAAACTTCGAGAAGGGCTTTGAGAACCCTTTGATTTTCACCTTATACTCAATTGTATCCCCAACTTTTTCTTGAGGGATCAAAGCTACTTGAGACTCTTTCTTTACCTACTTCGGCTTCACTTTCACCTTCTCCTTAACCTTGGGATTTTACTTCTTGTTAAGATTGGAGGTTCTTTGTGTAAGATTTCGGGAACTACACACTTAGGATCCAATTCATTATGAACTTAATTCTTCATCTCTACCTCTTTCACCACAGTTAGCTGAAAGATCCCTCTTGAAGGAATCGCTGGATAGACTACCCGCTTCTTGATTTTTTAGAGATATGCGTTGATTGGGTAAATCAACAATCGCTCCTACGGTTGCAAGGAAGGGTCTTCCAAGAATCAATGGTTCATGTGGATTCTCATTCATCTCCAAGATGTGGAAATCAAAGGGAACAAGACAATTTCTAACTTGTACCAATAGATCCGAGATAAAACCACTGGAAGAGACAGTAGAATCATTAGCAAGCTTGAAATCATGTAAAATGGTTTGATACCTGATAATCCCAATCGTTCTGCAACATTCATTGACATCACACTCACATTAGCTCTAGTATCACAAAGAGAATCTATGAATTCTATCTCATTTATCGAACAAGGAACTAAGAATTCTCCTGGGTCTTGTATCTTATGAAGCTTCTTAAGTGGATTTGGCGGCTTCCCAATCATCTCATGAACTTTAAATTCTGATAAGGGCCTTTTAGGTTGCACCGGATAAGGAATTCTTAGCTTATAGGTGATTTCAGGAATTTTTGGTTCCAGGAAGTTCTGCTCGATTGGGCAAGTGATGCCCGATCGAGAAAAATTCCCTATTTTTAGTCCGATAAAACTGCCCGATAGGGCACAAGGTGTGCTCGATCGATGATATATCCCTGGAAGTTTTGTATCAATTTGCAAAATCGGGCTGGCAGTGCCCGATCGATCTATTGTGCTGGAAACGATATGCCCGATTGGGCAATGGTTCCTCGATCGGGCAGATTCTCCTGCATCTTTTTCTAACCTTTCAAAATCTGAATCTTTTCCCAAATCACCAGCTTTTTCTTCAAAATTCCCAAACAAATTCTTGCAATACCCCTTTGGATTCTCCTCAGCTTTCCCAGGAAAGACACAAGCTTGTCTTTTTACAGCTTCTGAAATCTGAGCAACTTGGACATCTAAATGCTTCACATAAGTCGATAGTGCTTCAAACTTTTTGATTAAGCTCTTTCACTTCTCCTTGGATCAATGTTTGGAACTGTTGTTGTCCCTCCAGCAGTTGCTTAAACATCATCTCAATTGAATTACTTGGTTGAGGTTGAGCTTGTTGAAATACAGGTTGAGAGGTTTGTGGAAAACCGCCTGAATTAGAATTCTGCACAAAGGATTTTTGTTGCTGTGGATAATGCTGATCTTGGGGGTTTTCAACATTGGTATTTTTCCAAGACAAGTTGGGATGAGTCTTGTTAAAACCTTGATTATACCCTTGATTGTACACCCTTTGACCTTAAGCATTGATGTAACTCACGTCCTTCTCAACTCCACCAGTATTTTGTTCTTGAACTGCAAAGCAATCAACTTCAGAATCGTCTACGGCATTAACCTGTTTCTGATTTTGACCCTTGAGAAACTGATTGATTAGACCTTTCATCTCTGAGAATTCTCCTTTCAGCTCGAAGATTTATGAGTTAGTAGCTAATACCGAAACCTTTGTTCGGTGATCAAACTCTAGACGATGATTACTATTACTAGCTGCCATATTCTCTATCAAACGATATGCATCAGGAATAGGTTTCCGCATAAAGTCTCCATCGCTTGTTATATCTAAGGACATATGATACTTCTATTCAATTCCTCTATAAAAGGTATTGAGGAGACTTACATCTGAGAAACCGTGATGTGGACAATCACGAAGAAGCTCTTTGAATCATTCCCAAGATTCATAGAATGATTCTATAGGAGTTTGAGAAAAATTAGAGATCTTGTTCCTTAAGGTATTAGTCCTAGTAGTAGTGAAGAACTGGTTTATAAACCTGGATTTGCACTCATCCCTGGTTTATAAATGGGAATTGTGCCCACCCTTAGTTGCCCGATCGAGCAACTCACGTTTTTGCTCGAACCTTCTTCTTTCCCCGATCAATCTTGATCTCCGGAAGTCCAAGGAATTTTGCCCGATCAGGAAACATACATGCCCGATCGTGCATCTTCTAAAAGCACTGCCCGATCGATCTCTTCAAGTGCCCGGTCGAGCACTTTTGTCTGCAACTCCTGAAAACTTCTGAAATCTCCTGAGATTCATTGTTTTGCTCCCATTCGACCCGAACACCTAGAATCCTGAAATTCTACCAAATATGCAATGAAAACGATCGGAATAATGCAGAATAATAAACATAAATGCCTACTATTATGCATTAAAACCGAGTAATATCATGTTCTTCTCACTATCGGAAGAAAATAGCAGTCCACTTCCAGGAAGAGGATGCGCACAATTGGTGGTCGGCTATGGAGAAGCACATGGGTGATAAAGAGATCACATTTTCAGACTTTGATGTGGAATTCAACCGCATGTACTTCCCAGCAAATGCTTGGGATATGATAGAAGGACTTTTCTGGACTTGGTTCAGGACAACAAGACTGTCCATGAATATGAGGAAGAGTGGGAAGAGAGCAGGAAGATAAGAAGACTCAAGTTCGTCGGTTCATTCAGGGACTTAGGGTGGAACTTTGCATACATTGCTCAATTTGCACCTTTAGTTCAATGTCTGAACAGGTAGAAAGGGCTGAGATGATAGAATTAGATCTCGAGGAGGAAAAGAAGTTGGCTCGGGTTAAGAGTTAGGCTAAGCCAGATGGGGGTAACCAGACCGGAAATAAGAAGGGAAAGTCTGATGATGCTGGTAAAAGGACTGGAAAACACACTGAATATGGGACATGCGGAAGAACGCATGGAGGAATTTATTGGAAGGCATCAGGATCGTGCTTAAGGTGCAGAAATCCGGATCACAAGATCTTGGAATGTCCACGAAAAGACCAAGGGAAACGAATGAATGAGAAGGCTGGCACTTGCTACCATTGCGGAAAAGTTGGGCACATCAAGAGAGATTGTCCCGAGTTGCTAGTGGAAAGACAAGTCAGCCAGAAAGTGGGGCACAGAGGGATAAAGCTGCTACAAGCCAAAAGGCAAGCCGGAGCACCTCGCGTTTATGAGCTGTCTAAGGAGGCCGATGAGCCAGGAAACTTCAGTGCAAGTACAAGTATTCACTGAGCAAAAACTTGTTAGATTTCTGCATGCATGGGTTTGCATGATCTACGTGCATGATTTGCACGGTCTGCATGCATTAGTTGCATGGTTTGCATATCTTTAGGGTATGGTCTAGTGCATGTGTTGCATGTACTGCATGCATTTGTTTCATGGTCTGTATGCATTTGTTGCATATTATGGTGCATGTGTTGCACGTACAACATGCATTTATTGCATGGTCTGTATTCTTTTGTTGCATAGCCTGAGTGCATGTGTTGTGATGTCTGCATGCATGTGTTGCATGGTTTGTGTGCATTTTGTTGCATAGTATGAGTGTAAGTATTGCATTGTCTGCATGCATTAGATGCATGGTCTACATACATTAGATGCATGGTCTGCATGGATGAATTTTCATGGAATGTACAAGGGACTTACCATTTTGTGTGAATGTGTAGGTACCTTGGAGATTAGGGGTGTTTCAACACACACCTTATTCGATCTGGCGGCCACGCATAGTTTCGTGAGCCCGACGATGGTAAGAAAAAGCTTGTTCCGGAAGGAAAAAGGAGGGAAATTGGGTATAGTGAGGATAGCCAGGGGACAAGTAATGTTCCCCCTAGGCAGAGTTCGAGAAATTCTAGTGAGAATTGGGGATTTAGACATGCCAGCCCACTTGATCATTGTCCCGCTCGGTAATCATGAGGTGATTTTGGGGATGGAATGGATGTCAAGTCATAAGGCACTCTGGAATGTCACAAAGGCATAGTCCGATTTGAAAGGGAAGAAATATTTTTTGAATTCCAAGGGATCAAACCAACATAATGGAACTTAGTTGTATCAGCACTTCGAGCTGGACGAATGCTGAAAAAGGGATGTGAAGCCTATCTGGCCGCAATCAGTGTACTGGAAGTGGGGAAGGGAGTGGAGCTTAAGGACATTCCAATGGCCAATGAATTTGAAAATGTGTTCCATGCCTTAATGGGTTTACCTCCTAATAGGTCGGATCAGTTTGAACCAGGAATCGTACCACTCTCTAAGGACCCTTATAGAATGACTCATGTGGAAATGGCAGAGCTGAAGAAACAGTTGGATGAACTGTTCGAAAAGGAATTCATAAGGCCAAGTAGCTCGCCTTGGGGATCCGATGTACTGTTCTTGAAAAAGAAAGATGGGAGTTTATGGATGTGCATAGACTATCGAAGACTGAATTGGATGACTGTTAAAAACAAGTACCAACTGCCTCAGATAAATGAGTTTTTGGATCAACTAAAAGGTGCCACTTGCTTCTCTAAGATTTACTTGGCTTCGGGATATCATCAAATCCTGATAGATTCAAGTGATGTGAGGAAAACGGCATTCCATACAAGATATGGGCACTACAAATTTGTAGTGATGCCTTTCAGGATAACCAATGCCCCAACAGCTTTCATGAAGATGATGAACGGGATATTCAGGAAGTACCTGGATGAATTTGTGATAATCTTTATAGATGATATACTAGTGTACTCAACGGATCAAGACAAGAATCAAGGTCACTTGAGGGCTGTTCTGGAAAAGTTGCATGAACAGAAGCTCTATGCCAAGTTAAGCAAGTGCATCTTTTGGCAAAGGAGCATCGGGTTCTTGGGACATATTGTCTCGGGACAGGGAGTTTATGTGGACCCTGAAAAGATCACTATGATCAAGATTTTGCCAAGCCCAAAGAATGCTTCGGAAATAAGAAGTTTCCTTAGACTGGCTGGTTATTACTGCAAGTTCATGAAGGGATTTGCGAGTAAGGCACATACTCTGAACCGCTTGACTGAAAAAGATGTCAAGTATGTGTGGTCGGATCAGTGTGTGAAAATCTTTTTGGAACTTAAGGATATGCTGACTAGTGCACCAATACTAGCATTGCATGAGCCAGGCAAGCCATATGTGGTGTACACGGATGCATCAATATCTGGTCCAGGTTATGTGCTGATGCAAGGTGACAAGGTCATTGCCTATGCATCAAGACAGTTGTGCAAGCATGAAGGGAATTTTCCCACTCATGGCTTGGAGATGGCTGATGTTGTGTTCGCTTTGAAAATATAGCGATCATACTTGCATGGAGCCAATGTGCAAATTTTCACGGATCACAAAAGCCTTATGTACATCTTCACCCAGCCAGAATTGAACCTTCGACAAAGAAGGTGGATGAAGTTTGTAGTAGTTTATGATCTGAACATAGCTTACCATCTGGGAAAAGCGAATCGGTGGCTAATGCCTTGAGTAGAAGGCGGATGGATGTAAATGCTCAAAGGGAAACAGAGGAGTTGGAACAGATGGTCCAGATTTTGCATCTTGATGAAATCACCGCGTACCAAGAGCCTTTGGGCGTAAGTACTCCGAATAAGGCAAACTTGCTTACAAGGATACGAATTGCTCAACACATTGATGAGGATCTCAATAGGGTTATAGATAATGCAAAGAATGAGTACAATACTTCGAATAATTGGAACATTTTGGTCAATGGTTGGGATTGTGTGCCAAACGTGAAGGCACTGAAGAATGAAATCCTAAGAGAAGCACACCAGTCCAAGTTCCCAAATCATCCAAGAATGAATAAGATGTACTAGGACTTGAAACGGTACTATCATTGGGTAGGGATGAAGAGAGATGTGGCAACTTGGGTTTCCAAGTGTTCATCATGCCAGTTAATCAAGGAAGAAAATCAAGTCCCAAGCGGTTTGATGTAAAACCTGCCCATTCCTGAATGGAAGTGGGATCATGTCACAATTGAATTTGTGACGGGCTTTCCAATGGCTAAGTCTAAGCATGATGCAATCTGAGTAGTGGTGGATAGACTGAATAATTATACCCATTTCATAGCCATCAAGACAACTGATGGTGTGGAAGTGATTGCTGGGAAGTATATCAATGAGATAGTAAGACTTCACGATATTCTAGCGAGCATAGTTTCTGATAGGGACTCAAGATTTACGTCTCACTTCTGGAAGTCTTTCCCAAAAGCAATAAGGACGAGAGTGAACATGAGTACAACATGTCACCCCCCAAACAGATGGAAAATCTGAAAGGACTATCCAAACATTAGAGGATATGTTGCGGGCTTCTGTATTAGATTGGGGCGGTTCGTGGGAGAAATATCTACCTTTGGCAGAATTCGCCTACAACAATATCTTCCAAACGGGCATCAGAATGTCTCCATATGAGGCATTGTATGAATGGCCTTACAGAACGCTGTTATGCTGGACCCAAGTGGGGGAGAAAAGTGTGATGGGTCAAAAATAGTGGAAGAAACAATATAAAGGATAAAGTTCCTAAGGATTAAGATGAAAGAAGCGCAAGCTAGGCAAAAGAGTTATGCCGATAAGCGCAGGAAACACATATAATTTTCAATGGGTGAGTTGGTCTAATTTAAAATGACCACCTTCAAGTGAAGGGCAAGAACTTCTGCGAATGGGAAGTTAAGCCCAAGATACTTAGAGCCTTTCCGGATATTAGAACGACTTTGGAGCAGTGGCATACAAGCTTAACTTACATGCAGAAATGGATGCATTCCATAATGTATTCCATGTATCACAGTTACAGAAATGCTTGAGTGAGCAGGACATGATAGTTGAAGAAACGCCAAAAGACTTAAGGCAAAACTTGACTATAGAAGGTAAGCCGGTTCAGATTGTAGACATAGTGGAGAAGAAAACTAGAAGAAAAATTGTTCGAATGGTTAAAGTGGCTTGGGATTGTGATGGATCATAACAAGAAACATGGGAAACATAAGCCATAACGAAGGTCGAGTTTCCATAATGGTTAAATGAAAATGATGCTTGATGCCCTATCTTTTTGTTACTTAGCCATTTAGGGATGGTTGGTTGTATGGTGAAGGAAACAAATGTAGGGATCCGAGACATTTGGCCGTAAAGAATAAATGAAAAATTGAGCTTGGATTCGAGGAAAAATCCATTGCAAGTGGGGGAGACTTGTAACATCCTCGAACTTTGTAAAGTCTGATGGTTCGAGCCAAAACTTAGCCAAAGGATTTGGCTTAGAAAAGGGGAATATGAATGTTGAACTTAGCCACTGAACATAGAATGTTTGAATGGCTAAGTAAGGGATCAAGGGTTAGCTTAATGACTCGGGTCTAGCTCAGCCAAAATGAAAGTTTGAGCTAAGGCAGCTGGGTCAGCTAGACTATAGCTTAGTTTAGCTCGATTCAGTTCAGTCCAGCTCAAGCTAGTTCAGGCCAGTTGAACCAGCTAAGTGAACTAGACATTAGCTGGGCAGTTGGGTCGAATTTGGCGGTTGGGCAGTTATGCACAACTCGCACCAGTTTGGGAAAAATTGTGCCAGTTTGAACATGCGCCATTTGGCTCGGCGGTTTTTTAGCGGTTTTGGGACAAAATCTATAAATAGATGGTCTAGGCTCAATTCTCGCGCATACACAGACACCAAAAAAATCTCTAAAATTGACTAAGGCATTGGGCGATCAAAGAGAGTGATCAAAGGAACATAATCTAGGCAAGGTGGATCAAGTATCGAGTTAGGTCAAAAGGGGAAAGATGGATGGTTCAGTGCGGAACTTTTCGCAAAAGACAAAGGTGAGTGCAAACGGACCTCGACTTCGTCCAAGGCTCCATCTCTTAGCCAATCTGGCAATTCTTTCACTTGAAACGGCTAATTCCATAAGTGAAGAATTGTGCAGTTGGTCATGTGCATTTCAATATCTCTGCATGGTCTCATTACACTAGGAAACGGATATAACAATCGAAAGATGCGGATTCTAGGAAACGAGTGATTCCGCCAACACTTACCCAGTGTGGCCAATACACTTGATTCAGTTCCTTGGGCTTTCTGGACATTCGGAAATTATGAGTAACTAAACAGAAATTGAATTAACTTAACTTAAACGATTAGGGCAATCTAAATTTCCTTACTAAGTAATAATTTGATTACTTATGGCTCGTTCTATTTGAGGGACAAAAAGGAATTTCAGGAAGGATGTGGCTTAGCGCGGGACTAAAGGCCAGAAGGAAGTGTGGTGCACACAGAGGGATAGTGAGATGATCGATATGTATTAACTTGTCATATACTTTATAGCAAATTGAACAACTTGTATTGAATCCTATTTAAGTTAATAAAAATCACTCTTTTCTTCCAATGCATCATTTAGTCTCTGAATTTACCTAATTCTTAATCAAATTATTGAACCTCACATGAATATTAACATAAAAACGGTTAAGACTTAAAAACACATTGATTGGATAGAATCACTTAGTGGTTTGGGCGTGAAACGGCTGTCTGCAGACTTAGTGTTTGGGATGGGGTGTTTCATTCCCCCCCAACTTGTTATCTTGAACCAGTAATCTAAACTTCCACTTCTCTTTACCACACCCCTATACTTTTTGACCTCTTCTTTTTTCCACATACATGATTAATTAGTCTAATTTTCAATTAGGGAACTAAAATTCAGATTTAAAATTGGCATTTAATTAAAACGAAAAATACATAGAATAGAATTAGCTCAAGCGCAGTGCAAGGCTGAACTCAACCCAACCATCGAGCCAAGCTTTTGGCTCGATCCAGCACAAAGGCCTGGCTCGATCCAAGCACTTCACACCTTGTTGGACCAACAACTTGGCTAGATCGCAAATCAACTTGGCTCGATCTTTCACCTCGACCACTTCACCTCAGTCTTTACCTCGATCAACCATCGAGCCTAGCTCACCCTTTTGTCTCCTTCACTCTCTAGGCCTGGCTCATTCTCGTTATCGAGCCACTTCTATGCGGCTCGATCACTCCCGAATCTACCTCGGCCTAACTCTCTCTCTCTCCGCCTCGATCCTGCGATCGAGCCGCGCATGCTCCTTAGCCTTAATCTTTGGCTCGATCTCATGATCAAGCCACCTCTACTTTGCATCGATCCAACACGTCTACCTGGACCACATATCTTCTCGGCTCGATTATGTGATCGAGTCAGGCCAACTCCGGCTCGATCTGGCGATCGAGCCAAACCAAAGCTCATCTCGGCCAAGTTCTTCACCTTGGTCCCAAGTACCTCAGCCTCAACTCGATCACTCTCTACACCATTTTCTACATGGCTTGATCTCATGCATTTCTCAACTCGAGCCTAGGCATGCTCCGACCTGACCAACTTGAATATGGATGGACCTAACCCAAGACCCAGTTTAATGATTGTATTTTTTTCTTTTATGCATTTTAGGGCTTTTCCTAAACATTATATAAAGCCCTAAAACGCCTCCATTTGGGAGCAGTCTTTTCTTTTGCCATTTTTAGGTTTTGTCTTAGGTTTTATGTTTTCTATCTTTTGTTCTTAGTGTTCTTCATTTTGAAACCTAGATTTCTGTAAGTTTTATGTTAATCTTCTATTTTTCTTTACTTTCATGCATAGATTAGGGCTGTGATCTCTCTGGTGCATATTGATTTACATTTTTAAGCTTTTAATCTTGTTTTTAGCCTTGATCATTTTCCTCTGTTTTCTTACTGTTCCATTGATGTTCTTATTTTCTGGGTTGATGTTCTTGATGTTTTAGATCTTCATCTTCTGCATCTTTGTTCTGTTTTGTCTTTTCCTCTGTTTTAGGGGTTTAAAAATTCTGTTCTTAGTTGTTGACCTTAGATCTAAGAAAATTTATTTAGTAGTTATGCTTCCATGTTCTTCTGATTTTCCATCCCATATGCTTTGTGAGTAGTGACCTAGGTTCCTTGAGGATAAGATAGGGTAGTGTTGTTTCCCTGTTCCTCCTAGGTGTCTAAGCTTTATGGTTTAACAGATCCCTTCTGTTTCATTGCGCTTAATGCTGACATTTCGACCTGACTCATTGAGATCTGATCTTAGGTACTTCAACACCCGAAAAGTGATTCTTTGAAGTGACCCGATCTAGGTGATTTCAAAAATTTTCATCCCCTTCTAAGGAATTAGATGCTTAGGATATGCATCTCAACCTAAGGAATTAGGTGTTTGGGAGGCTTATTGGCTTAGGTAGATGGTTTGTAATGACTGTTATGTGTACTTCTGCTAACGGGAGTTAGGTCTGGTTGTCATCTAGTTTGATTTCATTTGCCAAGGGATTGGATTTGACTGCTTATGATTCTATCGTCTAGGGATTAGCTCATTGTATGAGGTATGTTAGAAACTTAGGGAGTTTGAGGAGGAACACTACCCAATTACCCCATCCTTAGGGACCCTTTCTTTGATTGCATCCTTTTTCTCTTACATTTTCTCTGTTTTTACTTACCTTGCCTTTTTACCCTTTTTACTTATGCATGTTTCCTTTGTTTTTGTTTTTAGTACCAACATGTTTCATTTCGCTTAGGACTTGTTAGCAAAACCCTTTTTTTATTGTTCGCTTGACTTAAGAGAACCATTGAAATCTTGATTGTTAGCATCACACCCACTTGGATTGATAACCCATCTATACTACAATGACATGATAACGTATGATAGAGATTGATACCTAAAAAATATCTTTTATCAATTTGGCGTCGTTGCCAATTGGGTGTTTGTTTGCTACAATCTGTATTTTGGATCTCTTAAGATCAAGTTTCTTTTTACTACCATACAAACCTATTTTTCCTTTGTTTCCTTTCTTTTCGGGTACTTGCATAGTCGTTTATGAACTTGAGAAGCAGATGACCAACATACTTGATTCCCATTGTTGACGATATCAGAGCTCTTGAACGAGATTACTCTCGGGTGAGACATGAACAAGAACGTATGGAACACTTAAGGAGGTTGGACTTACAAATGGAAGACAACATTGAACGAGATAACTAGCACACTATTGGTGTTGTTGACAACACAAACACTCACACCATTCATCATGGAATCAACCCACCTGCAGTTTAGAACAACAACTTCAAGATCAAGCACAACTTGATAGCAATGGTGCAAGGGAAGAAGTTCCATGGTCTACCTATGGAGGATCTACTCGATCACCTTGACGAGTTTGATCGTTTCTGCAGCCTCACCAAGATCAATTGTGTGAGTGAGGACGCTTTTAAGTTGCGTATCTTCCCATTCTCGTTGGGAGATAAGGCACATCAATGGGAGAAGTTTCTTTCTAGGAAATCCATCACCACCTGGGATGCTTGCAAGAAAGCTTTTCTTGCAAAGTTCTTCTCAACCTCTCGCACAACACGATTGAAGAATGACATCTCTGGTTTCAAACAGCGGAACACTAAAACCTTCTTTACAGCATGGAAACGCTTCAAGAACTACACTATGCAATGCCCTCATCATGGTTTCAGGAAAGCTTCACTTCTTAGCACACTCTATCGTGGTGCCCTACCTAAGATATGAATGTTGCTTGACACTACAAGCAACAGGAACTTCCTCAACAAGAGTGTTGATGATTGATGGGAGCTTTTGGAAAACCTTGCTCAGTCTGATGGGATATATAGTGAAGACTATGACCGAACACCTCGAGGTGGTTTTGCATCTGATGATATGACGAAGAAAGAAATAAAAGCTCTGAATGAGAAGTTGGACAGGATACTCCTGGGTCAACAACATCAAGTACACTTCATCACTGATGAAGAACAGCTTCAGATTCAAGTTGGGGATATTAACCAGAAAGAAGAGATCAACTATGTGCAGAACCAAGAAGGATATAACAAAGGGTTCATCAACTACTCCAACAACCCTGGTCTTTCTTACAGAAGCAACAACGTCGCTAACCCACATGACCAAGTATATCCACCGCAAACACAGAAGAACGTTCAACCATTCATCAACTACAATTAGAACGTGGTTTCTTCCCAAAGCAACAACATCAAAATGGTTTTCATAAACCATAACAGTAACATGTTGGTGCACCTCCTAGTTTCACATCTAACCAACCTCAAGCTCAACCTTTCAACATCGAAGCTATGTTACAGCAACTTCTTCAAGGTAAAGCCAACAGTGCCAGGGAGACATCAAAGAAATTTGGTGAAATTCAACACAAGATGGATACTTCATTCAATGCCATTTATGCAAATCTTGAAACTCTCAACTCCAGGGTCACTACTCTCGAAGGCAAGACAACATCCACTTTTGCTTCTACAAAACGTCAACTTCCAGGAAAATCTGTACAAAACCTATAGGAATATGCTCATGTAAACCCCATCTATCTTGGGAATACCACTGACATTCCTCCTCCAATTTCCACTATTGTTTTTACTGAGGACAGTGTGATTCAAGTTGGGGGGATTTAAGTTCAAACGTAGTTGCAACTATGGATTATGAAGAACATGTTCTTGTTGATAAATTATCTACTTCAAAGGAGAATGCAACGCCTTATGATCCACCACCTTATGTTCCAAGATTGCCATTCTCACATGTTTCAAGAAAGAGATCATGGCGAAGTACCCAAATATCTTTGAGAAACCTATGAAGGAAGAGATAACTCAAGAAGTGTTGGAACCAATTGTCGAGTGCAGTGCTTTGATAACAAAGAAGCAAGAGGATATTGGTTCATTCGCCTTGCCATGCTCGCTAGGACTCTTGACCTTCAACGAATGCCTCTGTGATTTAGAAGCATTTATCAACCTAATGCCTCTGTCCACTGCCAAGAAGCTGGGATTCGACAAGTTCAAAGCTTCCAACATAACTTTGTTGTTGGCAGATAGATTAATTAGGTACCCTATTAGCATCTTGGAAAACCTACCTATCAAGATCAAGGACGTAGAAATAGCCACTGACTTGGTGGTATTGGAAATGGATAAAGAACCGCAGAACCCGCTGAACTTTGGAAGACCATTCCTAGCAACAGTTGGAGTTGTAATCAACGTCAAGAAAGGTCATATTAAGTTGAACGTAGGAAGAGGTCCAAAGATGATTTTCAACATCAGGAGAAAAACTAAGAAGCTTACAATCTAAGGGAAACTATTCTCAATCAAGTAAAAGAACGAGAGCTACGATGAAGATGGGTACTCAAGCAGTTATTCAACTGAAGATGAATTAGGGAAGGATCCAACCCATTTTACAATGCACCATGAAGCTTTCAGGCTTATTAAGGAACCATATAAAAGGATTCCTGTGGAGTTAGAGGAAATCAGAACATTGGTGATGTCAATCGATGAGAACAATCTGAAGGGTCCAGGAAAAGGAAATTCTGAGTTCAAACCTCAGCCTAAACGTGTATCATCTCATAAACCACCTTCAGACACTCCCAATTCTGAAAAATGTTATGAGCCTCATACCTGAGCAATGGAAATCAGAAATGGAGACCAAGTGTTTCTACTCAACACAAGGTTCAAGTATTATCTGGGGATATGAGAATTCACAAGGCTCCAAGAACTTCATGATCAAAGAAATTATGTCTGGTGAAGACATCATACTTGCTGTAGAAGTTAATGAAGAATCAAAGCTGAACAATAAAATCGATCAACACGGTGATGATAGAGTCATCTCAGAAAAGACCTTGGTTCTCTTTAGAAAACCATCTTATGGTCGTTAATTTTAAAAACAGGAAGTCAAGCTTAGTGACTTTAAACAAGCTCACTTGGGAAGAAGTCACATGTCTATCACTGTATATACATTCAATTTCAATGCTTTTTATTTCAGTACTTCGTTTAATGCATTTTAGTTTTCATCTGGTTTTGGTGTCTTAGGTACTTAGGGGATACATTTCGGGCACTTTTCAATGAGAGAAAAATGGGAAATGGATTAGCTGGAGTCTTTGATCAAAAGGGAGAATACGCTCATGACCGATTGAAACGATGCGTTGCAACATCATTATGCTCGATCAAGGCATGCTTAAACCACACTTATGATGCTGGAGCTATATTGCAAACAATCATCAAGTTGTCTTCAACGATCATGATCGAGCCATACTATTGATGCTCAAGCCATGATCGAGCCATTTTAACGAAAACGATCAAGCCAAGCTTTAACACATGGATCGAGCCATCTTCAAAACCTCGATCGAGCCACTTTCTCGATAGGATCAAGCCAAGCATTCACAATGATCGAGCCGTTTGCAAGCACCTTCGAGCCAAGAAATTACCATCGAGCCATATACTTCAATTTGATCAAACAAGCATTTCCACTTGCCTCACCACTTATCCACTGCTCACCTTATGCCAAAGAAGTTTCCTCTCACCCCTGTCATTTCCATTAACCCCCTCCACATACACCACCTTTGATCCTCCTCCACACACCAACACTTTAATCCCTGTCCACAAGCTTCAGCAACATTTCTCCTCCACATGAACATTTCAACCATTACCCTATATAAGGGAGTTCCCTACTTCTCTTAACTTTCCTCACTTTCATACAACCTTTGCTATTTTACAAACGCTTTCTTTGTTGCTTCGAATGATTTAACTACAGTATCTAGACTCAACGAATTTCAAGGATCATCAACTTTGGTATCACCATGTCAAACAGAGGAATGCCTAGCAGTTCGAGTGGACCTTCAGTGGAGGAAATCTATAGAGCGCAGATGCAAATTGAATTTACGGAGTCAGCATTCCCTGATGTAGAAACTTTAGGAATCCTGGGCATCCTTGAACAAGTAAAAGCTATATTGAAGGATATGGGGATATCAAGAATACTTACTATAGAGTTCGAGGCTCACCAGAAACCAATGTGCATGTTCCTAGCATCTTGGGAAGTTTTCTATTGCGAGGGAACGGAAGGTGATGAGAACGGGGGAGGGTTTATAAGCTTCCAGGATTTTCATGGAAGGACAGAAACATTTACCTTCAGAAAATTGGAAACTATATATGGTTTCAATTGTTAGAGGTTTCAACCCGATGTGTTCGAAAGTGTTCCATACGAGATCCAAATCATTTTGGATGTGATAGGGTCCAAGGATTTCAAGACAAGACGAACAAATAATTTATGCATCCACCACCCAGCGGTGAGATATGTACAACAAATCTTAGCAAACGCATTTTTCTCTCGACGAGATACCAGCACTGTCTTAGCAGAAGAAATGGACTTCTTACGTCTGGACTTCTCTGCAGACCCAGGATATATTCCATAATGTCTTTAAGGGAAATCCATGCCCTTTAAAGATATTCCTACAGAAGTTGCTAAGGTTCAAGGACCTTAATTGGATCGCAAGGGAGATGACGATACCTCAAATACAAATCAGAGGATGGATAACACCCATCCTACGACTTACTCAGGCACCTCTTGGAAGAAATTTCTAGAGACCGAGGCTGATGGATATCAACTACCTTGGGGATATTCAGTACATGGTGGGGAATGTGGACGCTTAATTCTGCTATAATTTCAGAGCATGGAAAAATACAAAGGCAATCTTCCTACTCCTGAACAGCATGCATACCACTTTCAGAAGGCATGAGAATTTGCCTTTCAAACGCGACACCTCAAGCACAAGGAAAATCATCACCGCAATGACAAACTTGGAATCTTGCTCCGACAACCTTTCAAACCTCTCCCTAGATGAGTATTCATCCAACTCCCAAACTGGAGGAACCGGAGGTCCATCTCCATCCACCTTGCCATTGTATAATCCGTTTTCATTTGCATGTGTTTAAGCTTTCTGTTTTCATAAGTGTGCTTTATGTCTTTATTGTTTATCATCCTCCTAAATGTTCCTAAGAATTTGGATTACACAGAGACTGTGTAATTCGAGTTTGGGAGAGAGTTCATGAGCTATCTAATGAAGTTTTCTCTGTTTGTTTCTTTGCCTCCACCTTTTCATAGCATTTACATAGCATCTAAAGCATGCAAAAACAATAAAATTTGAAAAATATCCGAAAATTATCGTTCAAAAACAGAGTGTTCATATAGTTGCATCTAGGATGTTAGATTTATAGGTTGTTCATTTGCATTTGCATCTTGAACTAGTCTTAAGTAAAACTGCTCCTTGCTTGGAATGTGAACTTGCATGATCATTTATTTCCTAAAGCGTGTTGTGATCTGAAGTTTGCTCCTATCTATTAGAACTCGAATTTGAATATATAATTATCATGTTTGTATGTTGAATATGAACTCATGGATAGTATATACATATTTGGGTTATCTTAAACCATTTACCACTCTTGTTAACCCAAGTAGAATTCTCACCCTTGAACCATGCCTTCTTTCAAGCCATGAATTTACTACTGAGTGGCAGGTCTTTTATGGAATGAGCTTGGTATAACGTGTTAGGTTCGAACTGACAGGAATAGGGTCTCATGTAGTTCTAGTCCATGCTCTTTGGACTAGATAGGACTAGGTGGGATTAAAATTTTGGATGTTGGTTTGGGTCGAAATGAATGAAAGGGTATTGGTAGCTGGTAAAAGGAAGGGTAAAGTAAGAGCCTAAGGGATGGAATTGAAAAAGAAACAGAACATGCTAGTAGAAAGTTTGGGGAACAATGTTATGACTAAGAAGTATGGCTAATGCAAATTAAGAAAAGTATATGACAATGAACTGAAAAGGGTAAAACCCAGAAACATAGTATGGATAAAAAAGGTCAAAAGCCATGAGCATTTAAGTAAGTAAGTTCCTGAAACAACTAGCAGTTGTTTAAGAAAGAAACCTCTCCTAGGTGTAGCTAAAGAAAAGATGAAAAAGGGGAAATTGTGAATAAGTAAGATCACTTCGAGTTTCAAAAGGGTAGATTTAGGACCTCCTACTGGGTAGAATCAGGAAACTTAGGTTTCATTAGCATTGGGTAGATGAGGTTCTATTTCTGTATGCATCTAAGTGTTCCTACCTTTAGCCTTCTGCTAAAACTCATTCCCTTTTGAGAGAACCCTTATTCTGAATCATTAACTATTGCATGAAGGGGTCATCTTTACTCCTTAACCTGTCTTTGACCAAATGAGTTCATTGAACGCACATGACTTGATCCATGGTTCCTGATTAATGAATGTTAAAGGGGCAAACGAATATGAATGTATTGTGGAAGTTGGAATTGGTCTATGATGAACTATGATGAGTATGGCTAAGGTTTTTAAGTAGGACGAGCTTAGGACTGCATTCTAGAACTAGTAACCAGGACATTTATATTACATGTGTTAGCAGCATGTGTTGCTTCCGAGTTCCCACCTTCAAACCTCTCACCCAGACTTCTGAATTACTTGCTTAAGGGCAAGAAATGATTTAGTTTGAGGGAGTTGATGTCTCTGTATTTTCATGGTTTTTAGAAGTCACTTAGCATCAATTTTTAGGTCTTTAGGTGTTCATATGTCACATTTATAGATGTTATTCGCAAATTTGTGATTTTTAAGGGTTTTTGTATTAGAATTTGCATATACATGCATTTTTGAGATTTTTCAGGACTTTCAGGAGCTTTCAAGATGATTTGTGAGAATTCAGAAGAGGAACAAACAATGCATGGAACAGAATTAGCTCAAGCGCAGTGCAAGGTAGAACACAGCACAACCATCGAGCCAAGCTAACTTTGGCTCGATCCAGCACAAAGGCTCGGCTCGAGCCAAGAAATTTACACCTTAATGGACAAAAAACTTGGCTCAATCGCAAATTAACTTGGCTCACCTTGACCTCGGCCGTTACCTCTATCCACCATCGAGCCTAGCTCACCCTTTTGGCTCGATCACTCTCTAGGCCCGGCTCGATCACGACTCAATCTCCTTATCGAGCCACTTCTACACGGCTAGATCAATCTCGAAGCTCCCTTGGCCCAACTCTCTTTCTCGGCCTTGATCCCGCGATCGAGCCGAGCATTCTCCTTAGCCTCGATCTTTGGCTCGATCTCATGATCGATCCACTGCTGCTTCGCCTCGATCCAACACAACTAGCTCGACCATGTATCTTCTTGGCTCGATACCGCGATTGAGCCTGGTAAACTCCAGCTCAATCTGGTGATCGAGCCAAACCAAAGCTCATCTCGGCCAAGTTCTTCACCTCGGTCCCAAGCACCTCGGCCTCAACTTGATCACTCTCTGAGCCATTTTCTACATGGGTCGATCTCATACATTTCTCAACTTTAGCCCATGCATACTCCGACCCAACCAACTCGAATCAGGATGGACCTGACCAAGACCCAGTTTAATGATTGTATTTTGTCTTTTATCCGTTTTAGGTTTTTTCTTAGACATTATAGAAAGCCCTAAAACGCCTCCATTTGGAAGCAGTCTTTAAATTTGCCATTTTTAGTTTTTGTCTTTGGTTTGATGTTTTCTCTCTTTTGTTCTTAGTGTTCTTCATTTTGAAACCCAGATTTCGTTAAGTTTTATGTTAATCTTCTGTTTTTCTTTACTTTCATGCATAGATTAGGGCTGTGATCTATCTGGTGCATATTGTTTTACATTCTTCTTTTAATCTTGTTTTTAGCCTTGATCATTTTCCTCTGTTTTGTTATTATTCTATTGATGTTCTTATTTTCTGAGTTGGTGTTCTTAATATTTTAAATCTTCATCTCTTGCATCTTTGTTCAGTTTTCTCTTTTCCTCTGTTTTAGGGTTTTAAAAAGTATGATCTTAGTTGTTGACCTTAGATCTAAAATGTTTTTTGTAGTAGCTATGCTTCCATGTTCTTATGATTTTGCATACCATATGCTTTGTGAGTAGTGACTTAGGTTCCTTGAGGATGGGATATGGTAGTGTTGTTTTCTTGTTCCTCCTAGTTGTCTAAGCTTTATGGTTTAATTGATCCCTTCTGTTTCATTAGGCTTAATGTTGACATGTCGACCTGACCCGTTGAGATCTGATCTTAGGCACTTCAACACCCGAAAAGTGAGTCATTGAAGTGACCTAATCTTGGTGATTTCAGAGATTTTCATTCTCTTCTAAGGAATTAGATGCTTATGATATGTTTCTCAGCCTAAGGAGTTAGGTGTTTGGGAGGCTTATTGGCTTAGGTAGATGGTTCGTAATGCCTATTAGGTGTACTTCCGCTAACGGAAGTTAGGTCTGGTTGTCATCTAGTTTGATTTCATTTGCCAAGGGATTGGATTTTATTTCTTATGATTCTGTCGTCTAGGGATTAGCTCATTGTATAAGGTATGTTAGACACTTAGGGAGTTTGAGGAGGAACACTACCCAATTACTCCATCCTTAGGGACCCTTTCTTTGATTGCATCCTTTTTCTCTGTTTTTACTTACCTTGCCTTTTTACCCTTTTTACTTATGCATGTTTCCTTTGTTTCTGTTTTTAGTTCCAGCATGTTTCATTTTACTTAGGACTTGTTAGCAAAACCCCTTTTTTATTGTTAGCTTGACTTAAGAGAACCATTGCAATCTTGATTGTTAGCATCACACCCATTTGGATTGATAACCCATCTATACTACAATGACATGATAATGTATGATGGGGATTGATACCTACAAAAATATCAGTTATCATTGATTAGTTGAAGCTTCAAGGAACCAATTCCAGTATTGTTCCAAAGTAGGTGGATTCAAGATTTTAGACATTATTGAGATAGAAAACAAGACTGAAACTAAGACAAGGAGATAGCTTATTAAAGCTTTATTGTGCAAACATAAAGAGAAAAACTAAAACTTTTGTTTGTCACCAAGAACACTAGATCTTAGATTGATATTTCATAAAGATTGAGAGGATAATTATTACTCTTCAAAAGTTACATCTATGGAGCTCACTACAACCATTATATATGAATCTATCTTAGTTAAAAAAAACCTAATTACATGGGCTTATGGACTTGTAAAGAATAACAATGTTGGGCTTTTGTGTATGCTCTAATACTCCCCTCAAACTTTGTGTCGGGTGAACACAACGATGATAAGTTTGAAAGCTTGAATTAGTTTATTTGGTAGAAGCTTGAGTAGTCGATGCATCACATAAGATGTAGACATCTTGCTTCACTTTCTTTAAAGATAGATTGCCGATCAGCTTCAAAATCATATAAAAAATCTTGGTCTATACTTAGAGATCTAGTTTGCTCACTCAGAGGTATACTTTTGATACTCGTAGAGTCTTTTTCTAGTCCTTCGGAGGTATATTTAACCATTCATTCCTACTAAATTTTTAGATTTTCCTAGATCTATCACTTAACAAACAAACATTTACCCAAACCTACACAGATTCTACAACTTTCTTGCTTCATATCGAATAGTCAAAAAAATCTGAATTCTCTCTTAAACATTTCATCAAACAGTTGGTGAGCTCAACAACCGAAACAGAAACTTGCAGCTATCAATCCTTCTTATCAAACCTGATATTACTCAAAATTAATGCATTTTAGTGGGCATTTATGCCTGCTAAACTTGTATTATCTGAGTTCTTTCTTTGTATAATTGGATCTTTCTAAGATTTTCAGGTGTTCGGGTCGATTTGGATTAAAAAGTGCTGAATTACTGTTAATTGGATGGAATATGACTAAGTGGAGAATTGAAGAACCAATCTGATCTCGGATTGGCGAATCTGAAGAAATGAGGTCAAAAAGACTTCAGAACGATCGGTCCACCCTTGGACCGATCGGTCTGAATTTCCGAGAAAACAGAAGATTTGG